>JAZGTJ010001400.1:0-57190 GCA_036877575.1 Botia almorhae | reverse complement strand
CCACAATATGCTTAAGTAAATGGTATTTTTAAAACTTTTTTATCAGTTTTATGCAATTTACAGAAAAAATAAGTCTGCTAACTACATTTAAGGCGGCAACTCTTAAATTATAGAACAAACACGTGAGATTGTTATTTGCAAAAAAACAAAAGAAATGCAAATACTTTGTTTCTAAACACTTAAATGACTGAGAACATATAAAATAAATGTTAAGCATGTTAAGAGAAGTAATTAATTTTAATATAAATCATGGTCGCACCACATGACATTTTTTAGGGTTGCGGCCAGTTCATCAAGCTGAAAAAAAACAATAAAATCACTTAATTTAAAATTGTAATATGAATTTAACATTCTTAACATTCTAATTGTTTGAACAACTACAAAAGATATTATTAGTTTTTGCATTTTTAAAATTTGCTTGTTGAAAATCCTTATACGTCAATGATCCGTGCATAATTCAGGAGGTGGTTGTTCGCTATTGGCCCGCGCTAGTCAACCGGAAGTCCGGAACGTGCGTGTCCCAGCTACTAAGCAACAAGATGGCGGCCGCCGCCGGATCAGGTAAATTTTTAAAACTGCTTCACTGGTTATTAAATAAATCTGTTTATCGCGTTTATCGCGGAGTAGATGTGTAGTATTATTTACTTCCTACTTCCGTAAGTGTTGCATGGGCTTGATATGACTGGGTGTGTTTGCACAGCATTAGCCGTTCAGTTGATTAGGTACAATGCCTATGGGCTTTGTGTTTTTACTCTGTATAAAATAACTCAAGCGTATCTAACAAAAACGTACAACTCAAAAAAATATCGAATAATACGTGGGTGAACGAAGGGTTTTGTTGAGTGAATGTGGCCATTCAGTTGGTTAGCCACGTAGCTCGATCAACTAACTGTAGAGTCATGACAGAAACAGCAATGAACGGGCTGCGTCTCAAAACCCAATAAGCTACCCTTCCAAGACAGCGTGTCTGGGCATCATATCCAGTTAGTTCCAGTTAGTTGTGATTACTATGTTTCGGGTTATGATGCACAAGCAGTAAGGAGGCAACATTTTCTGGATTTAGTGGCCGAAAACGCTGTTGGCTATTTCAGGGCCGCATACCAGATTTTTAGGTTATGCCTAAGTTTGAATACATTTATCACATCCTTAAGCCCACTAGTTTTATATAATGTCATCGTTATAGTAATGTGTGGTTGTTAAACGAAAATGCACTTATCATTTATTCACCCTGGCAATATGTATATGATATGACTATTGTTCAGCTGAATGCCATTGAATGTTTTTGCCGTAATATACCATCTCAGTAGGTCAACGTAATATAATTGAATGGTGTTTAAAACGTTCACAAATAAAAAAGCACATACAGCCATCTTAAAAGCACGAATAGTTCATTAGAACATTTTTAGCACAATCAAATCAACATATATTTCCACTAAAACCAAATATGCATCATCCTCATAGCTAGTGAGCATGCAGCCCTGAGCTGTGTGGAACATGTAGACTGAACAAGAAACTGTTATTTAGTAAATGCATAAAAGGTTGAATTTCATATTAACCACAGACCTATAGCTGCTGAAGTCTGGGTTGTATTTACTTTTCCATTGTGTGGTTTTGTTGAAGGATGGGAGGCATGTCCTGCCCATCTGCCTACCAAGTGTCAGACCAAAAATGGTACTATTTGATTGGATGCCTTTGTTGATAGCTTGTCAATAAGTAAAAACCAAGGCGTTTCCTAAAAACCCTCTTGCGAATGGGTAACTAATGTAGAGCCTGCATTATTAATATGAAAATGTTGCATTAGAACTACTTTTACGTAACCAGACCTATATTGCTACAAAAGCAGACTGCAGGCAACCATAGTTCATTATTTAAAAAATAGTGTTTTTAAAAACAAGTTTTAAGATTAAATGGGTTAATATACAGAAACAATTATTTTAGTAACTGGCTTAAAGCATTTTTTAAACATTGTGCAATACTGCACTTTGTCAACTGCATTTTCTCATTGTACATGTCTGTTTGGAACACAAGGACCCACAAGCAATTTGGGTGGTCTGATTTATAGCTGTGGCAGGGAATTTTCTTTGTGATTTTGGGTGGCTCAGTAGCAGTATTACTGCCTCTATTTTCAGGCTTTATATTAATGCTATATAAGTAAGCTCTGTTGTGGTGTAATTATCATTTGTAAAGCAACAATATATGCTACATAATAAAGATTAGAGCAGAATGTGTAAGAATTTTGCATTAAAATATCCAAAAACCACTAGAACAATTATGCATTTCGTTGACCTGTGCTTGTTTACACACTTTATTTTTTACCAGTAAGGTACCAGTCACACATCAGGGCTCATACAATTTCAAAATCCCTGCCCTTCAGACAGGCACTCTTCAGATTTTGGTAGCCCGAAATGAATTACAGTAGCCCAAATAAAAAAAGACATTAAAAATAATGTAGAATATTGTAAAGGACACAAAACATCAATCAAAAACATTTTCAAAACACAAATAACAACAATCATATAAAAAAAAATCAAATTACAATTATCAATACAAATATTTGGATTTAATTGAACTGAGATTTCTATGAATTTGTAAAAACAACATAGAGCACAATTCAGTCTGTGTTAGATTCTGAATCTGAAATATCAAGAGAAGTCACAGATAGGAAAATGCCACTTGATGTTGAGGGCATAGCATCTCCTTCATTAGCTTTCTCCATCTGTGCATCGGTCTCCACTTCAGAACTGAAATACCTGCGTAAATCCATGCACATCTTATTTTCACACACGTGCACACAACTATCAGCGATTTTTCTCCACTGCGCGTGCATCACGTTTAATTCTGCGGGAGATTTCACTTGTCACGTGAGGAGAGTAATGACTGACAGGACGAGTGTGACTGATGCACAATTCACACCACGATCGCGAAATGAAAGTGAAAGTTGAAAGTGAGCGTGCATTTAAGCGCGATTTTAATAGCCACGTATTAATAGTGACTCCCTAATACCGATTTGTGAGAGAATGCAAATGCATATAGCCCGACGGACAGGGTGGAAATACATTTTGGTAGCCCGACTGGATGACACAATAGCCATGGGACATTGGGCTAGCGATTTTGTGAGCCCTGCACATCACCAAAATACCAGTAAACTGTATGATGTTCTCGAGGTAGGGCAGGCAATTTCAGAAAGGCTAGCAATAGCAAGCTAGCTTTGAAAGTCTAAAATTCACAGTGCATACAGTTTTACAGGCAAATAGGACATCCTGTCTATGGAGTGCAGACAATTAAAAAATAACTAGATAGTAAAGTTTGATGACAAAGTTTATGTTGGCTTGAAAAACCAGGCCTGAAAGTGTGTAATGGTTTAAAATACTTTAAGTCTGGCATTTTCAAACACGATGATGATGAGTTTAACATGTTTTAGTATATTGTTAATGCTTTAACATAATCCAGCACAATTACTAATTACTAGCACAATTTAAAATCAGTAAGCATAATGCTAGCACATTTTAAGATGAGGATAGCATGTTTTAGCGATATGTTAGCACATTTTAGCATCATGCTGGCAATACCTAAAGCCCACTGACAGTCCGAGTCAAATAATCCCACCCACATGTCTCTGAAATGTTCTAATGTTGAGATATGGCTTATTCATTGTATTACATGGTTGTTAGGATGTAGCAAATGGTTGCTAGGGTGTAGCTTGACAGTTAACAGGGTAAAACCAATAGACAGATGTGTGTGTGAATAAAAATAGCCAACTCCCATATCTCCAATTTTCTGGTGCTGAGATATAGCTAATTCATGTTGGTTGCTAGGGCATGGCTGGACAATTTCTATGGTAATAATTAAACATTACTTGCCGGTCTGAGTCAAAGGAGGCCACCCACTTGTCTCTATGTTCTGGTTGTTAGGAGACTGTAACTGGTTGCTAGGGTGTGGCTATGAAGTTTAAATGTCACCATTTGTTGCTGCTTGCTAAGCCAAGTGATATGAACCCACCCCCAATTCTATACTCTAAAAACATTGTACACCCAATCGCTTATAAAAGTCATAGCACACCTCTCCTCAGTAAGCTGGTCGATGTGACACCTCATTCATGGGTCTACGACAAACCATGCAGGACGAGTTATATACAGAAGTTTTGTCCAGAAAAAGTAGTAGTAGTATACAAGAGAGTAATAAGTTTCTTTTAAACTTATTAAACTTAACTAATAATAAGTTTAAAAGAAATAACATGTTTGCTATAAATATGTTTTTTGTTTGTGGGTGTAAAAGTTCTGGGACAATTCAAATGCAAATTCAAATTGCTTGCATTTTTATTTACGCAAACATACAATATCTGCCAAATTTCAAATAAAAAATGCAAAGTCCATTTGCAATTTCATTTACCGTGTCTAATGAGTTACGACCCTGTCATATTCAAATCGCAAGAGCAATTACCCATTTGCTATTTCATTTCCTTGGTGTCGCGTACTGAGTCAGAGCTCGGTACGCGACCGAACAATTCTTTGCACACAAACCTGTCAATCAGTGGCAGGGGTCGGACTATACTATGGGACGTGTTTGTGCTATGACAATAAATATGACAATATGGCTTAAAGCAAACTCGGACAAGTCAGCACGTTCTGTGCACATACCATTCTGTGCACAGGACCAATTTACCAGTAATTTTAAAAAATGTCTAGTTCTCACACAATCTTTTATTGATAATTTACCTTTGAAGATTGTGTGTATGGCAAGGATTATTGTCTCAGTCTCAATACGCATACATAAAGTGTAAAACAAGGACAGACCGTGAACCGTGAACATTTCAGTTTATCTGAATAAACTGGCCAGATCCGATCAAAATTTAATTCGGATTGTAAGGGGTGGCTTAAACCTTTTATAATTCAATCGAGTGGACATGTAGACACTTCATCAGATTAAAAATTGAACTAGAAAATTCTGCACATGTGCAATGATGTAGACATCACGTAATGACGTACGGTGCATGGCTGTTGTTGTCAAAAGATGGCAAAGCAAAACTGGGCTTCTTAGTATTTTAAGAGGAAAAGAGTTAAAAGACTAGACAGTCCTAAATCATGCAATAACAAACTCTCAAGCAGGAATTGAAAAAAATGCAAGCCAGTATGAACTGGTCACTTGATCAAATCAAAAATAGTTGAAAAGGTCTTAAGAGTGAGTACTATGAAGCAAAATCCCAGAACAGCAAAAGTGGCGAATTCCTGTCTAATTTTTCCATTCTACAGCATTATGGATGAGATAATGAGAGGAAAACCATTAGTAAATGCCACAGCTCATGACATGGATGTCGGCTTCCGAGAAGAAGATTAGCTTGATGCGAGTGCTTCTACCATCTCGGAAGACTTGTCTGGTAAGTTGTCATCGTCTCCACAGTATTTTAGGAACACAGTTTGAACATGGAAACTTCTTAACTTTGTTGTGTTAAGTGCCTAAAAGAATAGCATGTATTGTTTGTGAAAAAAAAACAAAGTTAGAATGCTCCTCTAAACTAACATGTAAATTAATTTTACACATTAGGTGTATTTAAAGAACACCACACACTCACAGCCTTGGATTATGGGTTCTGTGGAACTTTTATTAATTGTGATTATACAATAAGAACATCTTTTACTTCATGTTCAGTTTCTTTTTTTTAAAAATGACAGCTCTGGTAATTGGGGGTCAAGCCCCGAAGACACCTCTTGAAATCGTTAGTTTTCTTATTCTTGTTCTTCTTTTGCTCTTGAAGTCTATTGCAGTCCATAGAAACCCATGAAATTTGGCACACTGATAGAGGACAGTAGGAACAATAAACACACCCTGACACACCCACCTCCCTAACTCAATACCTCTAGCGCCACCAACTGTCCAAACATCCACTTACATTTGTGTTAATAACTTTTGACCCGTAAGGGATAGAATAAAAATTCTTGACATAATTTTCCATCATAAAATTTTTTAATTTAAGCAACAAGCTAAAGCCAGAAGACTTAGGCCAAGCTACTGGTTCCACTGCCATTTGGAACATTAGGAGAATAGTGCATTGACCTATTGTAAATATGACCTAGGTAGTGCTACATATAAGGGTTGAGTGGTGAGGCTTGTCCCTCGGAATGAGCTGCTTTATAGGGTTGTAAAAGAATATTTATAATCATTTTCATAAATTGTAATATATATTTTATAGATCAAAGCACTCAAAAGTTATGAGCAAAAATAGCTGTTTTTTCATATTTCTGGACCAGTAGGTGAAGACCCTCAGGTCATGCCTGTGATGACATGTACAAGTCGTGTGTCAATATACCAAAGCTTTGCAAAGATACAGCCTTATATTCATTATTGCGTGTTCTTCAATGAATTTGTTTACGTGCTGTACGTGAACGGATTGACCAATCAAAAATTGTCTAGTAACTTTTTGTCTGGGGTGTCTGTAGATGAGGCACACCAAATTTAGAGCAAATTGGACAAATGCCCTACGAGAAGTTCGAAAAAGTAGGTTTTTCAAAAAATTCCGTCATTTTCCATTCTGGGACTGGAGTTTTATTGTCAGTTTTTTGTTTCATTTTGGGTTTCACTTCAGTGAAATGTTTTTAAAATTGAAA
The DNA here is from genome assembly GCA_036877575.1 of Botia almorhae. Classification (NCBI taxonomy): domain Eukaryota; kingdom Metazoa; phylum Chordata; class Actinopteri; order Cypriniformes; family Botiidae; genus Botia; species Botia almorhae. The sequence goes on along the minus strand of JAZGTJ010001400.1, from coordinate 50,588 downwards.
CTATTGCAGTAAGTATTGCACTGGCATGTTTAAGAGATATTTGCCTTATGTTTAAAATGAAACCATTTCTCATTAAAATTTCCTTACATTTCAATCATGGGTGTCTTTTTAAAAGCTTTATTTAGTGGAATTGACCTGTACGAAGGGGAAATTGGGTGGACATGTAAGTGGTCAGAGCAATTCTTGTTACCAGATGCATTGTACTCTGTATTTGCTGGCTAGGCTAAAGATTGATGGCATTGAGGTCACAAGCCTCTTCCAGCCACTTGCTGTTGGCATTGTCCTCAGTCCAGCAAAAGTTATGCAGTTATCTTCACACCCTAAAAATGATAAAAATCTGTTATAGTTTGCATATAGTTTATAAAATTACCTTCATAAATGTTTAAAAAAGAAGTATGATTTACTATTCATTATTAATACATTAATTGTTTTTAATAATTTGGACAAGTACATTTAAAATAAATAATACAAAAATTAAATTGGCTTACCATGACTTGCAAGACTTCAGAAGGCCAGCCTTTCTTGTTTACAAAATCTTTATAAATACATGCAGCCCGGCATGTCATGAACTTCTACTAATTAGCAACTGAAATATGTAAATGTTAATTGTTCTTAAAAAACAAGAAAAGAAGCAATGACTGTAAAGTGGCTGCTAGTATGCACATCTTGGGATGGTGGGAAATGTGTATTTGTGCACTGTGCACATGTCAGAAGATCAAATTCGATTCCAAGCTTGAGTTATTTGCTTGTGCTCGTCAACTCAATTACTTTATTCTGGGTCTGTGTAAACACTGCATTCAGATTCATCAATCTGATTGATTACATTCAGATTGAAACAATGTGTCCATGTAAACGCAGCTAGTGATGTAAGAGGTCACACTACTAACGATTATGTTACTGTTTTTCCAGGCGTGAAAGTCCCCCGTAACTTCAGGCTACTGGAGGAGCTTGAGGAGGGTCAGAAGGGTGTTGGAGATGGGACAGTGAGCTGGGGTCTGGAGGATGACGAAGACATGACACTTACACGCTGGAGAGGAATGATCATCGGGCCCCCAAGGGTCAGTTCTGCTAGCCCACTAAGGCCTTTATTCTGTTTAGGTTAGAAAAAATTGAAAAACGACTCTTGAAGTTGGTTAGTCAAGGTTAGTCACAGTTTAATGAAGGGGTGTTTTCTCAGAAAAAAAAGTCAATTCTCTGGGACCTGTTTGCATTAGAACTGTAGATAATTTACTGAATAACCAATAAACCAGCAGTAACAACAGATCATCCTGTTTAAAAGTTTTTTTAACACCTCCTGCCTTTCAGTGTATTATTTTGCTTTCTTGAACATCAGTGATTGTCTGTAGGTTTTACAATAGTTATGCACGAGTCTCTTATTTGTCCTCCGTGTGAAAGATGGATCTTAACATTATATAGCCACTGTTTAGGCATAGCCAATTACTGGTTTGAAGGTAAACCATTGTTTGAAAAGGGCACTGTTTCAAAACCACAGTTTCTACTGCTGTTTTTTTTAAAGCTACTGTTTTTTATGTCTTGTCAAAGTGATGGCGTGCATCACTCATTTAGATTTGTTCTTTGGAGCCGATCCATGTTTGCTTAAGTTTGCTTTTATTTATGACTGGATATACACTGCTTTTCAGTGGTCTCTCTCTGGCAGCACAGATAAGTGCTAGGAGTTACCCTGAGTGTGTCAGTCACACAGAACAGAAAATTTCCTGTAAAATTTGCAGAAGAGCAAATTTCATATAAAAGAGTGAATTCTCATAGGTGAAATCATGCCCTTTCATGCATGTGCTTCTGGTTGCAGTTAGTACCTCTTTTCCTCAGTCTCTATCTTATAATATGTGTTGCCATGATCTCTGCCTCAGATGTTTTGGCCATGCCCATGCTGAGGCGTCGTTTGATAAGGGCTTGTGTTCTCACTGAGAATATGTCCTTCGGGATGTTACATTTGCGATTTTCTGTATTCTTTGAGAAGCAAATAACTACTTTGGTTGTGCTATGCACTACTCTGTCTGTTGTGACTGCCCCCAGGGGTGTGTCAAAAAGTCCTGAAGGCATTTTGGGAGATTTAATGGATAAATGACTGCTGGGTGAGTCCCCACAGGACATGTATTGTCCAGCACGCTCGTCTGGGCCGGTTGAGTTTCCATATGAGATGTATGGACTGCCTAATGGTGGCCTGACTGTCACTTTCGGGACTTGCAATGAGGACAAGGTATTGATTGCAGCATTGGAAGGTAGGCATTGGTAGGTGTGCTTTCCTGGGCCGTCAGATGATTGGTTCCTGGGTTTGGGATACAACTCTCAGCCGCTCCTCGCTCCAGTCCCTTTCTTCCTGGTAGTGAAGGATGAGCTCATAAAATCGTGAAAGGCACCTTTCACTTCTCATACATGGTTTGTGGGCTTGTCCATTCTCACCACTCTCAATGGCGGGGCAGCAAAGGGGTTACTCTGAGTGACCCCAGTTGAGTGCACCATTGCAATGCAGCTGCCTCAGTCCTTCTTAATGCCATAGCTATCCTGCAGGTCCATGAAGCCAAGGCACTAAAAAAACAAGACATGTTTTTTTCCGGCTGCCCGCCAGAGGAACACCAAGAACCCTCCTAAGGCTTCAAAGTGACCCTGAGATGAGTGGCCTAGAGAAGACAACACGCTCTTGCGGAGGAGCCCCACTCACAACAAAGCAGAGATCCTATTCACGCTGGGGGATATCTACTCTGGCTTGTGCCTTAGCACGGGCCAACATCACTCAAAGAGCAGTTCCCATCTTCTCTGGATCAAGCTTGCAGAGAGACACTATTACCCCTGGTGTCTTGTCATCCTCTGCCATACCCCCCCCCCCCACCTCTCAAGACCTGTGGGGATGCTTTGCCTACCCTCCCCTCAGAAAAAGGGAGATGTCATTGTACACCCATTAGTTTAGCTTTACCTGTGGTCCGATGCACTGCATCCTCTTTCTTGGGCACACCAATCTTTCCATTGCAGCCTTTAGCACAGTGTCTGAGGAAGTGGCTTGCCCTCCTCAACCCATTGCACTGGCTCATCCGAATGATTTGACTATGCGTTTTAGTTCGCCAGACACCCGCCCAGGTTCTGCAGGATCCTCTACTTGGTAGGAGAAAGCATAGCAGTCCTGTGTGCAGAAATTGAGGTTAATTTCTGAATTCTCAATTGAAGTTTCAGTTTTACTTGGCTCAGTAAAGTTTTACAGACCCTACTTAATTGGTTCTGACAACTAGCTTACTCTCGAGAGCTGATGGGCTCTATTGGGGCTTTGGGTCAACTGGGAAAGCAGGCTCTCCCCAGTGCAGAGCATCTCTTCTCAGGATGGAGTTGCACTCGGCCAATATAACCGTCTACCTTCACCCTGAAGTTGTATGTGACTGCTGTTGCAGCTCATAACATTACACTGGATGGGAAATCCTTAGGAAAAGTATGATATAATGTTCAGAATACTCAGAGGTGCTAGGAGGTTGAACCCTTCAAGGACATGCCTAATACCCTAATATCTCTCCTTGGTCCTTAGGAGTTCTCCTTTTGAGCCCTTGGAGTCAGTTGAGCTTGGTGCTCTCTCTTAGAAGATGGCCCCTCTGACCGCACACACATCTGTCAAGAGAGTTGGAGATCTGCATGCACTGACTGTGGTCCAATGTATACCTCCAGTTTGAACCAAGATTTTCTCACATTATTCTGATGCCTCATCTGGGCTGCGTGCCCAAGGTACCCATAAGTCCCTTCAGGGACCAAGTGGTGAACCTGCAGGTCCTCCCACAGTCAGAGGAGGACCCAGTTCTATTACTGCTTTGTCTAGTATTTGCTGTGCGTTTTTACCTGGACCACACTGAGGGGTTCAGAAGTTTTGAGCAGATCTTTGTCAGCAGAAGGGGAAGGCGGTCTCCAAACACAGGCTATGCCATTGGATTGTGTATGCCATCATTTTGGCTTACACTGTGTATTCCTTCTCCTTTTGGAGATTGTGAATACTCAATTTAGAGGGATAGCCTTATCTTGGGGGCTTGCGAAAGGAACTGCTTTAGCAGACATATGTAGATCTAAGGCCTGGGCCACACCCAACACTTTTTTTAAGGTTCCATAACCTCAGCATCAATCCAGTTTCTTTTACCTTGTTGTCCTCTGGACAAGTATCTTGAAGAACCGGGAGTGCGTAAAGCATGCTACACCACCTGTCCCACTAGAGGCGATAAGTGCACTTTTTACCATGTGAGTTCCCCTCTGGTGAGCCCTGGATATTGTCTGCCTGGAGCCCAGTGGAGGAGCTTGGCGACTGGATCTGCCATGTGTCCCTCCTGCCACAACGCCGAAATGACTGCTTACAGCCGGGAATGTCTTGGCTCCTCAACACAAACCTAAATGAGTCACATGACCCTATCCCTTTTATACCCAGTTATCCGGGGCAGAGATTGGCATGCAAATCCCACTCGCCAATTTCTATTGGTCTTTATTTTTAAGGCCAATTTTTATTTTGTATAAAAAGCAGAGTGATTGGTCTCCCAAGGTCAAACCCCTAGTGTCAATACATCGACAAAATGTTTCATTCCCTTCAGGAAATGAAGGTTGTCTTAAGAACTGGGATAAGCACGCAAGGCGTCCATATCCGTTAATGCGACCTAATGACTCTTTCGAACCAATTAGTTTATTAGACAGATCAGCTGAAATAGTTGATTTGTCCAACATTGAACTGACTGACCTAACTTCAGTTTTTTTATTTTAGACAGGAGTGAGGTAAACCTAAAACAAAAGATGTTGTTAGCCATGTTATCAGTTTTAAAATCAAAATTAAATGATCTTAAGAAAAAATATTTGAGGAAATTGTGAGGATTTGGTGCTTGCTGTGGCCAGAATATTTCAATGTTAACCTGTTTTAACATGATGCTAGTATGGTTTAGCATGATGTTCGAATGTTTAAACACGATACTACCATGGTTTAATATGACTTAGCATGATGTTACCATGATGCTAGAATAAATTAGCATGACGCTAGCATGTTTTAACATGGTTTAGCATAAATTTACATGATGGTAGCGTGTTTTAGCATCTGCCCAATGTTAAGTCTACTTTTTGAAATGGAAGTCTATAGGGTGGCTGCTAGGGTACTGTAACTGGTTGTTAAGTGGTGGTTATGACAGTCACCACTGAATACTTTTTTTTTTACCCAAGAAAAACCCTGTTTTCAAATGGAGTTACTTTAAAATAAAAGTACTTTTAACTTAGGTTAAGTATTTTGATTTTCTGATTATGCGGAATGTCACCACTGTATGTCATTCCTGCTGCATCAAAAAAACAGTTGCAGTAACTCTCCTTTTTGTTCAAAACTTAACGTCATGCGTATTTTTCACCCTTTCTACTTGTAAAAACGTCTAGGGAAGGAGGATGAGGAGGTGATGAGAAGCTGCTGGATAGCAAGTTGTCAGTTATTAAACCTGCTGCTTGTCCCTTAATAAAATAATCACATTGCTGAGTGTATTTAAGGTTTTGTGTTTTATTTGGTTTGATATTTAACATTACCTTTGCGTGAATGACTGCCACTTGGCTTATGAATTGGCAGAACTTGATCACAGCCACTACAAACCAGTTCGCAAAGTTCTAGGGATTTGATTTTGGATTGTCATTTGTTGTAATATGTATATATAAAAACAATGTGATGTCTGTCCCACCTACAATCTCTGTATGCTCTCTATAGCAAAGTGTAAACTATTTACAATGATAACAATAAAGTAGCAACTAAAGAGAAGTGTTTCTGACAAAGAAATGAATAGACTTCTGTCAGCTTGTTGAACACATTTTTATTTGAATAGTTTTACCATAAGATGGCTGAAGTAGTAGTGTGTGCCAGCGTGATGGTTTTTCATGGTAATCGGATACATAGTGAACAGAATTCTACAAAACTATAGTAAAAAATCTAATTGTCATGCAATGCAATAAAATATTTTCTCTTTCCTGCAAATGATATTGTGAAAAATGAATCTATTTAATTTCAAGACGAAAGTAAAACAAATGGTAAGCAGGTATCTATATTAATCTCTGTATCAGTAGCAGTGTTGCCTCAACATGCCGTGCGGCATGACAGGTTCACATGCTCTATATGTAACCATCTGTTATGTGAAATGGCTTGTTCATAGCATTTCTAAATAAAAAACAAAATGCAAAACAAATTTTTATCGATTGTTTTTAATTACAATTTTAAGCATTCTGCAGGGTAACCATAAACTTGACTTCAAGTGTACATTTTCTGAGAGTTCAATGAGTGCCACGCAACTTAATTATATGGAGAGATTGAAAAATTCTGCACACAGATGTTTATCAGAAGCCTAGCGTAAAGTTATTTGTATGCTAATGTAAGTACAGTAGATAGTAAGGTTTTTCACACAGGATCATGATCTTAACACTTTTAACATGTTGGTTTTAAGACTGTTTTGCTAATTACTAAGTACTTTGATCAAAAATGTTCCCTTATTAAAAATATAGTCCTACAAGGTAAAGAAATGTAATGACAGACAGTTTAGGCCATATTTAAGGGCATGTCATATGACCAATATCTTATTTCACTTTAACTGTTGCACGATCTAACGATCTCTCTGGAAAGGCATTAATGGAGACATTTTAATGGTTCAGGATTTAATATTGTCCAGCCCAGTGCAGCGTTAACCAGAATGCCTATTATCGTTACAGTTGGTAAATGTAGGAGTAAAGTTTGTGAACAAACTTTGTTGGCATGAAAAAGCCTAGTCTAATGTTTAAGATTGTAGTAATTTTTAAAGATTAAAGTAGGGATGGATGTATGGATTGATAGATGGATAATTAGTTTGATGCTGATAGATAGTTTGATACATTTTGAACTGATGCTATCACATTTTAACATTTTAAGCTAAACATTTAGAAACAATCACGGTTTAATGTTTTACAATGATGCTAGCATTACTTAGCATTATGTTTGGCTTATTCATGATGTTAGGAGGATGCTAGGATGATCTGGTTATTGCATACAGCTAAAAGAATTACTACAATATTAGACAAGAACTTCTAAGATGTATGTACAATTTGGAAAAACTGTTTGGAATGTGTGGAAAATTGCAACATAAAATGAGACCACGTGCCCTATGTAAATGTAACCCAAACTCTTATCAAGCTTATGTGACAAGTTATATACTCCCCCTACTGTATATAAGGTAAAACATCCTAAATTGTGCTAGCGTCATGTTAGCATTGTCATTCCATGTTAAAACATGCTTACATCATGCTAGCATAATGCTAATCATGTTAGTATCTAGTTTATACAGTGCCATTGTACAGTACTTTGACAAAATGCCAAAAAACTTACTTGATTACACTTTAAAAGAATTGTTAATTAATTTGATTATATTTTGTTTAATTGGTATTAAATTATGAAAGAATAATTTAGGGAAAAAAATCAAATGGATTACAGGTCCTAATGGAATCTTATAAAATTAGCATCCCAAACTATCAGTTTCTTAGGAAGAGCTTCAGTGGGAGCTTCAAGGGTTGAAGGACATAATTACTCTGGACTTGAACTTCAAATCGTCTACTATAATTAAATTAAACACTAAAACACTCAATCTTATGAGCCATATTTTGGTTTTGTTTATTTATGCAGACCGTCTATGAGAATAGGATGTACAGCCTCAGAGTGGAATGTGGACCAAGATACCCTGAAACACCCCCTTTTGTTCGTTTTGTGACAAAGATCAACTTGAATGGAGTGCATAACTCGAATGGCATGGTAAGCTTTGCTATGTGAAACAGAGCAATGAATTTACAGTGCCTTGCAAAAGTATTCATACCCCTTGAACTTTTTCACATTACAACCACAACCTAACCCTAACCACAAACTTAAATGTTTTTTATTGAGATTTTATGTAATAGACCAACACAAAGTAGCACATAATTGTGAAGTGGAACGAAAATGATACATGGTTTTCAAATATTTAAGCAAATACAAATCTGAAAAGCGTGGTGTGCATTTCTATTCAGCCCCCATGCGTCAAAAATTGCACCTGTCTCTGCAGTTACAGCTGCAAGTCTTTTGGGGGTATGTCTCTACCAGCTTTGCACATCTAGAGATTGAAATTTTTGAATACAAATGCACGCCACACTTTTCAGATTTTTATTTGCCGAACATTCTGAAAACCGCATATAATTTTCATATATTAACTTCACAATTATATGCTACTTTGTGTTGGTCTATCACACAAAATCTCAATAAAATACATTTAAGCTTGTGATTGTAAGGTGACAAAATGTGAAAGTTTAAGGGGTAAGAATACTTTTGCAAGGCACTGTATATGCTTGTTTACTAATTTAAGTTTATATAATATAAACAAAAGTATATAACAAGTATATCTTGTAAATTTGAGCAGTGCTTTAATTTAAATTCTAAAAACCTCAGCTTTGTATTAAGGGGTTCACACAGCTTGTTTTATTAAAAAGACATAAGAATACAGTTAGAAAACCATTGTAATCAGCTACTGTTTTTGTGATTGTTAATACATTATCTTAACTTTGATCCAATCAGGTCGACATGAGAGCTGTATCCTCACTTGCCAAGTGGCAGAATTCCTACAGCATTCGTGTGGTCCTGCAGGAGCTGCGACGACTCATGATGTGTAAAGAAAACATGAAGCTACCGCAGCCACCTGAGGGACAGATCTACAGCAACTAATCTGAGTTCTTTCTGTTCCATCCTTCTCTTTTCTCTATCTTCATTCAAAACACCTTTACACACGCAAGGCTGAGCATTCCTGTTTTCCTGGGCTCATGAGAATTTCTCCCAATACTCTATATCCCTGATCGCACTTTTGTGCAGCAACCAATGAGCAGTCCCAGCTCAGGAACTCCCATTGGACAGAAACAATGGATGTAGTGGTGTGCACAGCAGAATACTGTACATCTAATCTTTTTTAAGTGTTTATTTGTTATACATGCAAATTGTAAAAATTACAAATGATCTTAAGTGTTTTTCATGTGCCTCATTTTTTAAAAGTTAAACCAGTCATTTAAGAACAGATCTATCATTCAGAAATAGATTTGCATATAATGTATTTGTGGTGTTGTAATATACAATGTGGTGGAAATAAGATGTTAATTCTTATAAAGGTATCCTTAATGATTTCAGTCCTGACTAGTTGAATCAGGCAATGTTATCTCATCATCACCTTTAGTATTGTTATTATTGATTATTATTCAAACCTCAAAACCCAAGCATTAAAACGAATTTAAGGTTTCTTTAAGTGTTCTAGTAATGCTCTTTTATATTTTATTGCACATTATTTCAGAATTCAGAAACAAAGAAATTATACTTACTACTAATTAAACTAAAAGCCCAATGATGAATTTCAGAAAAGAGTCCTGGAACTAAATGGAAAATAAAATCACTTACAAATAATCAGATTTGAATGCTACACAAGTGCTGTAAGTGAGAAAAATAATTTCTCACTGCACCTCTTAACGCTGTCAAAATAAGATTTTGAGCAGTATTGCTCCAAAAATTGCTTTAATTTTGTATTAAAAAATGCTTACATGGTATTTCAAACATTATTTCTAAAACCCTTATTTAAAAACAGATCATCTGTTCTCCTGTCTTGTTGACTGTTAGAAGTGCGTTTCATTTAGAGAACTCTGTAAGTGACAACTCTTGTGTTAGTGCCGTTGCTTTCATTAGATGAGTCTACTTAAATGCATCTATAATGGAAAGAACTATTGGCCCATATGTTTTTTTCAGCTAGAACTGAACCAAACCAGAGCCATAACTCCGCCTATCATGAGCCAGGTAATACATTTTTATGTGGCCCATATATGCGCCTTATGTTTCATTTTAGTAATGCTGAGTTCTGTTAAGACCTCACTGCCCTAATGTGGCCCACATGTGGCTGACTGTATATGTAAAATTCCTATTAACTAAAGAGTAAATCACACGCTCAACAACAAAAATGTAAATAAAATCATTTATTTCCATCAGTGCAGGTAAATGCACTTAAAAGTTCCTATTAATAAATAACACATATATTTAACATTACAATTTGAGTCAGAATCAATTTTTAAGAGTATTAAACACAATTAATATTCAAACCAAAAATTATGAAATGGACAAATTTGAATTGGAATTTTTAAGAATAATCAACAGATACACTTTAAACATTCAAAAAGAAAATGATAAAATTAACAAATTTTGGAATCCATTTTTAAGATATAGACCATTTCAAGGACGTAAACATTAACAAGCGCGTTGGAACGCTACTGCGCATGTCTGGTCCTGAAGCATTTCCGGTAGTGCCATTCTTAAAGTACAGACCTGTCAAAACAAAATGACTAGCGCATACTTTTTAAGTCTAGCTAAAACAGAACAGTTGAGATATTTACAAAAACTAAAAATAGGCGATAACGTGGAATTACTGGACCCCCTAAATCAAATATTAAGGCGACAAATTTTCACAAAGAATGTTAAACGTTTACCTGAAGTAACGTATCCAGACGTGTATCATTATCTGGTTGAGACAGAGTGCGTCTACACGAGAGAAGCGGTAAAGGCATATCGCAGTCTGGATGCCTACAATTACTTCCTTAGCGGAAAGATTGGAAACATTTGTTCATACAATGTGGACGATGTTTATCTCGTCTTAGATTAGGCGAGGTTTGTAGTCACGTCGCGCTTTATTTTGTTTCTCGTAAATCTAAATACTTTAATTTCCGATAGCAAGTTAGTTCCTGGTCTGAGAGAACATCCAACCACCGAACAACATGGTCCTCGTTTTAATTTTGACTTTTTTAATCGCAGGAATAAGTAAACTGTCGCAATATCACTCCGTATAAATTGCCTGCCGCCAATGTTTTGCAATGTGCGCGTAAACTAACCGGAAACGTCCTAGGACCAAAGATGTCACTTCCTTAATCCGCCGAATAGCGCTTGAAATGGTCTGTACAGATATATATTACAATATATTAAAAAAATATATATTAAATGGGCAAATTTGAGTCTGAACCAGTTTTTAAGAACAAATAACAATAAACGTGTGTCAAGAAGAAAAGGTTTTGAGAAGAAAATAGTTGCTTGGAAGTGTGTTGGTGTTATTAATGCTGCAAACTGTCTAATGGGGGTCAGCAATGCCGTTTTGTTTGTTCATTCTCTTCTTCCTCCCACCATCTCGGTCTCCAGACAGGTGCAGCCACTTTATAAAGTTAATCTCAATGTTTTTGTCTGAAGCCCTTCCATTCAGGGGATTCTGCCTGACAGCACCTACAGTGAAGAGAAATGTAATAATTATTATTAGTAGTACAAAAAGGTAGACCTGCAGGATTACACTAAAAATCAAAATGCTCAACAGTGTGGGGTAACCAAATACATGTTCTCTGGATTATATAATCAAGTTGTTACATTTTTGCATTAACCCGAATTGCGTGATTATTGGAATCTGTCGGAGTGCTACGCCAACACCACATTCAACAAAGTAAAATGATCAAACCCGACGCTTTTATCAATGAAACAAATAACTAAACATATAATAACTACAAATGCTGACACATAATCATGAATATTTAAATAAAATTACTTAAAAATGCAAAAATATCACTTACCTGAAGCACTTGTTTGACGGAAAATCTGTGAGTGAATTGCCGCTTTTCAGAATTAGTGCGGTCGTCGTAGCAACCGAGGTGTGGCCTGCCGGACATCAGCCAGACTTGATGTGTCTTCCAAGTGTAATCCAAATGTTAGCCAGCAGTTGATGTTTACCAATGTCAGTCATAGCTAAACCGTACTCTTCTCTAATGTGTCTGTTATTATCTGGACCATATACCTCAAAAGGAGCTTTAAATCAAGCAATACTTTCCCACAAATTCTAAAATTGTGGCAAAACATATATAGTAACAATCTGGCCCATATCTGTTCAGCCATGCCATATCTAAGCCATGTGTGCCAGCTATTGGCCACATTTGGCCCAAAGTTCTTGCTATCTGGGTTTAGAAACCAAGAGCAAGCCAGGATAACATCTGAACCTCTTGTTCATAGCAGAAGTGTATTAATAGGGCAGAAAATGTTTACATCAATTTAACCCTTTTACGAATTTTTTAAAATGCAACCGTTATTTTGCAATGAATCACGTTCCAGTTACCATGGAGACCCAGTAAGCTTGCAGTGTGACTCTACACAGTGGCCCACTGCCGCTTATATAAATATGTATATTTCAAATACACAGTTAAATGAAAGATTCCGATCTTTCCGAATGATATTTTCCGATTGTTAAATATGCGCAAACTTTTATAATGATCATGTTAGACGATTGGTAAGTTATCACGTGCACCGCGATTAATTTCCTATTACTTCTGTGATTGTGCAATGAAATATGAAACGTAAGAAATGTACAATAACAACGTTTTCTTTGAAAGATGCTTTTGCCTCCGTTTTATAAAAAGTACAGACTATATATAGAAGTAAGTGCTATGTAGTAGATGATGTATATGTAAAGCGCTAAACTAAATGTGTTAAAATTGAACTTATGTTTATTTCGGGTATTTGTGTTTCTATTTATCTGTATTTCTCTTTGACCTTGCAGCATAATTTGAAATGTAAGAAACAAATAAACAGACTGAAAACGTTAACAACTGTGACATAATAAGCGCTGAGAGATTCGCTCTCTCCTTTACCGCCATTCCTTGATTAAACACAGTTTAAATTTAGCATGTAATCACGTGACCACTGAACGTTCTAATCACGTGACCACTGAACGTTCTAATCACACCAGTGTGATTGTATGCGTCAAAAGGTTTAAAAGTAATTTGTTTGACAAAAGACATTGTTTAACAAAAAACATTCCTCTAAACATTTATGGAAATTACTAATTAAATGAATTTAAATGTAGAAATACAGAAATAGCCAAGTCAATATATGGAAATGTTGGAATACATTTAAGCAAATAATTAAGTCATGTCGTTTATCATGACCAAATGTATTTATCAACAGGTAGTTTCCAAATAGGAGTTGGGGAGAAGAACATATAACAAGACTACAGTTGGAGCATACAGGGCTAAATGCACTATATTTAGGAGCTGTTGGTGGGTCAGTGCAACTTGTTATAATTCAGTGCTAAAAAAAATATACAATGGAAAGTCAGCATTTCCTCTTGAAGTACTGACAGGTTTAGGAAACTGACAGGTTTAGGAGTGTGTGGGTAGAGTATCTGGTTCAGCGGAAGGTAATGCACTAATACAAGTCCACAATGCGCCCATAAACTGAGAGAAGGTGAGATCTTTTTTTTATCTCGCTCATTAGGGTTGGGCGATAAAACGATAACGATATGTATCACGATAGACACGTGATCGATATCAATAAAATGTGTTCGATAAAACGTTCGATATTTTTTATTCTTCATTAGAAGAAAACAGAGGTTGCGAAGCAAGTTTGGTTGCATTAACAAAGGCACTCGCTCTCTGGTAACCTAGCAACGTAGGGAGTGACACGCTAACAGGCAATCATGTAACAGTTTCCTGTTTGGTTGCGCCATATCGTTGTCTCGTGCTGGTCTGCTGGATTCCTCTTTATAAGCAGAAAATGAGTGCCGCAGCGAGCGAGGAAATTGTAAATAAAAGAGAAAAAGTCAGCTCACCAGTATGGCAGTTTTTTGGCAGTTTTTCGTAGTCAGACAAATGTCGTCTGCAAATTATGCAAGACTGTCGTCCCCGCCAAGACTGGTAATACCACGAACTTGATGTACCACCTTAGCCGCGCTCACCCTTTGGAGCCAGATGCCTTGAGGGGATTATGATCAGAGGAAGGCTAAGTTTAAAATAAAAATGTTTAAATGTAATATATTTTTCTCCTGGTCCTTATTTTAATTGGGTCATTAAAAATATTATCGATAATTATCGATATCGACCAATATGAAACACTGATATCGTGATACAGTTTTCAGCCATATCGCCCAGCCCTATCGCTCATACTGTTACCATAGTCTTATTCTGAACAGTGTTACCAGCTTGGTGACTTTGTCACCAGGTTTAGTGACTTTTCAGATCCCCTGAGCTGCTTATTTTAGAAAAAACAAATACCAACAAATCTAGTGACTTTACGGACAAAGCTTATTTTAGTAGACTGTAGCGCATGTAATGTTATACGCAGATGGAGGCTGGAATGCTTGTTGGTGAGTATTGTTGGAATGCACATTGGTGAACTTTATTTAAAGATAATTAATAAACAATGATGTGTCACACTCTGTGTTAATTGTATTGAATTTTCTAACTAATGCTGAGTAGTTTAACTCAATTTGTAGTTTTTGATTTCAAGAACTAATTAATATACTATGTTTCATTACAGTTTACTTTTGACTTGACAGACACTCAACTGGTAGTGGGAAAAAAGTGATTTCTGATAGATCTTTAGTGGGTTCCTAACCCTGGCTAAGGATCTATCGCATCATAGTGTCACCAGGGCATGTTCCCAACTACGCCTGGACAGTTGAAAGAAACTTGCATCACATCCTTGGGCCCTAGATACCATCACGAGTATAGGTTACAAGAGACAGTTCCGGTGACACCCTCCTACTTTTTCAGAGATTTATATGGCCATGGTCAAAGACCCAGTCCAGGCACAAATTCTAGCCAACAAGATTACAACCATTATAGAAAAAGCATCCCATGGGACTCCATCCCATCCAAGACTTACGACAACTAAGTAGGGTTTTAATTTGGTCATTCCAATAATACCTAGTCCTCTTCAGTGTGCAGGTATGAAATTGTCATACATAGACAAATGGTTAATTTTTGCTCCTTGCAGTCAAGTCATGAGAGACATGGAAATGATAATTCAGCATGTCCAGTCTCTTTGCCTCAAAGTGAACTAGAAAAAGCAATCTAAACCCCCAACAACACACGGTTTATGGGAATTTTGCTGGATGCCCAACTAATGACTGCATCTTTATCACCCCTCATTGTGATACAATTGTCCAATCATTTCATATGAACAAGAGAATGAAGTTGATTCAGCTTCAGCATTTATTGGGGGTGGTTGTTGCGGCGCAGTTGTGATCCCTCTTGTCTTCTCAGAGCTTGTTAGCTATGACAGTAGGTGAACAGCTTACAATTACATCACAAATTACACAGACATGTAAGGATAAGGGTTACACGAAGGTGTATAAATGTTACACCCATGGAAGATCAAGAGGTTGC
This sequence comes from Botia almorhae, assembly GCA_036877575.1. Taxonomy (NCBI): domain Eukaryota; kingdom Metazoa; phylum Chordata; class Actinopteri; order Cypriniformes; family Botiidae; genus Botia; species Botia almorhae. Next base: position 35,393 of record JAZGTJ010001400.1, on the reverse strand, counting down.
TATCCCAAGGGTTCCTTTTTTGGAACATCTCAGTGAGGTGGTCTGTGATAACTGATGCCTCTCTGGGATGCAGTTTTGGAAGGCAGGTATGTCAGAGGTCTCTGGGAGCTTTCCTGGACCTTTAAGCACATTAATGTAATGGAGATTTGATAGACTCCTTTAAAAACCTACTGTTATATACATGCCTACTTTTAGCTTAGTTTCTATATTTTGTTCCCTGCTTAGTCACAGCAGTGTGATGTTATGGCTGCAATTAGTAACATTATGCCTCACCATTTCTGTTGGCACGATTTCTTAGTGCCTGACATACTACCAAATATAATTCGAACCATCAGTTTTTCATAAATAATTAACTAAAAATCATTATAATCAACCCCTGTGCCATAAGATGTTATCTTTTATATGCCATCTCCATGTAAGCTATAATGCAGTTTTAAAGTGTGCAATAAATTAGGATTAGATCCTATGAGTTGATTTGTAATTGTTATCATTATATAAAAGTTTGAGTATAATAAAACAACTGTGGAATTGAGGAAACTGCATGTTACCTCAGAAAATCTAATATGTTTTCCACATATTAAAAGTATTTGTGAAGTTGAACTTCCATATACACAAAATACAGACATATTAGTCACCATACAGATGTTATCAGGCACTTCAGGACTGTTTAATGCATGATTTTGTCATTTAAATAGGTATGTGTTATTTAGCAAGCCTGTAAGCACCTGAAACAAATGAAAATGACAACTTTACAGGATGTATTTAATGTATATAAATACATCATTTTATAACTGCTGTAGCGCCATCTACATGACATCATCAACATGACATTTTGCATGTTTCTTTTGCATTTTACATGGGCTTTCATTATAGTGGGCATCCTAATAGATTATTGTGTGAAGAGGCAATTTAAATACCAAAATCATTCGCCAAAGTATGGGGGGTTCTGCTGGGCTCTCTGTGTGACCAGGGCCCTTAGAATCGTCCTAATCCTCCCCCCGTTACAGCGCCCCTGATGAGCTTAGTTTCGTGCTCTTCTGTTTTTTATTTAGAAAACTTGATGGTACACTTTGCCATGGCCATTGTTTAAACGGCCCATTCTTACTCCAGAGAATGTTTCAGAACTTGTTTGTTTGGTAGAACACCTAGGACTACTTCAAAAGTAGGTGGTAATAGGCAGTAAAATCATTCATGGCGGAAACAAAAACAGGGATATATGTTTTGTTTGTTTTGAGCCAAGGATTTCAACAGATTCCACTTGTTATTTTGACAAACAGTCAAATTACTAATATCTGCAATTTTTAAATCACTACAAATAACAGTTTTCTTGCAATATAAAGCAGCTGTTGCCGTGTCAACTGGGAGAAACGCGTTTTAGGTTCTCAAACGTCACATTATGCGCCAGAAAATGCTTAACGTCATGTGAGCGCCCTATTTACAGCTGTTTTGAAAGGAACAGGAAATCGCTTGTGTTATTCGTTGGTGTCAATTCTGAGGATTTTGATTGGCTTGCATGGCTTTTTTCTTTTCCCTATACTGCCGCCCATAGGTTTGGCATAGTTATTATGGCGCTCGACAGCGTATTTATGTGGGTTGATATAAATGACAAGTTTTTTGAAAACGATGTTGTGTGCACAATGTTATTATTGAAAACGGAGGGGAGGAAATATTCGTTTCTCTAAATACCAGGCTATGTGTAAATGTGGTAATAGTGTGCCTGCTTTGTTGTATTTTGTGCTGAGCTAGCTGGTTGTTTGTAGGAAGCTTGAACTACACTGCACTTCTTAATATAAGTTTTTGTTAAGTAGCTGCTGGTATTTAGCCATTTTGCTGGATTTTTACTTAGCACTTTTAGTCGCTTTTAGATTTAGTCCTGTTAATTGAATAGATGGGCTCAGCTGTAAAGCAATCAGTGAGCCATTATTTAGGTAGCACAAGGGAGCCCTTGTATGAAGCCTTCCTCATGTGAAGACTCCACTGTGCTGGGACTCTGTCAGGACACTGCACGCCATGCAAAGTTTCCAGTTTTTATTCCCAATACCTTTGTTCTTATCTGTCTTTTTTGTCACGCTATTAACGTGTGTGTAAAGCGGGGCATGGTTTAGACATCAATTCCGGCGGCGAGTAAGGTCTGGAGACAAAATTGATAAGGGAAACGCCTCCCTTGTAATTACTCCTAACAGCTGTTCTTGTTCTGCAGTGAGTCAAAGAGACAGGTTAAAACGGGGCTGCGAGAGAACAAGTTTGTCGGAGCAGCGAGCATCAGACGGGACCTAAAGTGGGGAAAACCTTTTTGTCTATGGCCGTATTGGAATGCTGAAAAGCCCACGCACTTGTTTACGCTGATGTTTGATTTCTTTTGTAACAAAAACTGATCAATAAACGATCGCTTCCCGTCAGCCACTCTCCGACCTGTTTTTTTCCATGCATTCCACGCCAGGGAGACACGAAAAAGCAGCAACAAATGGTGACGCTACAATTCAATCCAATTTTATTTATATAGCACTTTTTACAATATTGCTTTAAAGCAGCTTTACATATAATGAAAAATAAAACACAAAACAGAAAAATCATCAGAAATGTACAACATGAAAAACAAAAATTTTTTTACTAGGTTTGTAGTTGGTTTATGAGTAAAGAGTTGACTGAACTGATGAAAACTACCACACATTTAGACCATTTGAATAAATGGACATGGATAAGAAATACCTGTCATCATGTGTGAAGGCTCGTTGCTCTCTCAGTGATCTATGAGAGGGTAATGTATTCAAACTGCCTACTAAAACTAGTATGTACTTCTAAGACTATGCAACATGTAGTCAATTAACATGATAGTATCATAAGTATCATAGTAAGCAAGATATGTCGTTCCAGCTTACATGGATATGGCACATAGAAAGATAACATTTTAAGGAATGGGTATATGAGATTTGCAATAATACAATAAAATACCTGAACATTGCAAAATGAATGAATGAATGTCTCTTTAGGACTGTGTGGAAAGCGGGGCGCGATTTCGACGCCGCTGCTGGCGGAGAGTAGAGTCTGGAGACAAAATGGTTAAGGGAAACGCGTCCCTCATAATTATTCCTAACAGCTGTTTTCGTTTTGCAGTGAGTCGAGGGACAGTTTAAAACGGGGCTGCAGGAGAACGAGGTGGTTCAGGAGCGAGTGGAGGAAGAGACGACAACCGGAGAAAGTCTGACTGATTATTGGAAGCTGAAAAGCCTCACGCTTACTGTTTTATTGTATTTTTTGTTGGTTTTCTCTTTAATAAACCAGCGTTAACTGCTCATCCGCTCCCCAATTGTGGTCTGTGACGTTTGTTTTATTTTAATGCCAGGGTAACGTGTCACAGTGCTGCCAAAACCCGGGATTTATTTTTTCTTCCCGTTTTTTTTTTTTGGAAACCGAATGTACGCTGCCATGGAGTCTGCGTCGCTGGATGAGCTCGTCAAGTCGTTGGCCAACTTACATCATGCACAACACCTGGCCCTCCTGGAGCTGCAAGAGGATCAGGAACGGAGGTTTCACTCTCTCCTTGAGGGGCAAGAGGAGGATCGGAGGCTGTTACGATCTGCGCTGGCACAGGGGGCCGGGGGACCTATGTTTTCCGGCAGCGACCGACCTGTTCATCTCCCGCTGCAGAAGATGGGCGCTGAAGATGACCTGGAGGCGTTCATCGAGCTCTTTGAACGCATGACGGAGACATGCACCTGACCGGAGGCGCACTGGGTGGTCCAGCTCGTTCTGCTCCTGTCAGGGGAAGCCCAGTTGGCTGCCCGACAACTACCGGTGCAAAGCCTCCTCAATTACCAAGACCTCAAGAAGGCCATTCTGCAGCGGGTGAGTCGCACCCCAGAGCAACATCGCCAGCATTTTCGGTCGCTGACCCTTCAGGACTGTGGACAGCCCTTCACCCAGCAGCTCCGGGAGGCCTGTTGGCTGTGGCTATGGCCGGACGAGTGCTGCGTTGGGGGAATCATAGAGAAGGTGGTTCAAGCCCCAAGAGTCCGACAGTAGGGGAATCTTAGGAGGACCAACCCCACAGCCTTTCCGAGGCGGTCAACCACTGCAGCCCCTACGCACTCACCACCACCCTCTCTCCTGACTCCACTGCGGGAGGAATTTCGGGTCGCTTTGTTGGTGCTGCGGGGAACCAGGGCACTTCCGGGATAAATGTCCCATAATGGAAGTGGAAACACTGATTCAGGTCCCCGAAGTGCCACCGAGTGCCGCACGGTTAAGGTGAGGTGTGTGCACGGGGACATATGCAAATACCCTATGGGCTGGTCACAATTCAATTAGGAGGCCAAAAGCATAGAGTCAAGGCGGCCTCAGCCACCTCAGCCACCCGCTTATTTTGGGGACAAAATGGCCATTATTTTCCACATTATTAAAGGGAATGTGTACAGGTGGCTCCCACGGAACCTCAGCCGACCGTTGGGGGTTGGTGAGGGGACCCCAGGTTCTACGGAGGCATGGTCAGGGGGAAACGACCCGCCGCGAGGCGAGACAAAAGTCTTCCCTCCGCTCTGAGACTTTTGTTGTGGAATTTCTTATTAATGAAAGTAATAAAATAATTGTGAAGACTGAGTATGAAAAACCAAACAGAAGTTGTCTTTGTCTTGCTTTTATTTTCTGCAGAAAATGATCTGGTTTACACACAGCTGGCTCTTTACTTTTCTTCTTCTTCGCTTGAAGTACTACAGGTGTCAAATTTTAGCATCTCTTTAGATTCACAGTTCATATCAGAAAGACTCATATTACCCTTATTATCGCTCCAGATATCATATATTATCATCTGATTAACCACAGAAGTTTTCATAGTTGAATTCACAGCTCTTCTAATCATACTCATTACACAGGGCCACATGCATAGCAAAAAGACAAGCATAGACAGTGCTGAGAGAGCAATTAACCCAATGTATTCTGCTTTCTGCCATAAGCCCTTAAACCAGTTCCATCCCCATACATCATCAGCATTAATTTCTCTTCTTTTTAATCAGTTTATTGCTTCGGTCATGTTCTGAATACCTAGATCTATCACATGGCCATCAGCATCATTTTCTGGAATAAATGTTTTACAGTTCTGACCGTCGTCCATTCAGTCAAATTCTCTATGATCCACAAGTTGTTGTTCTCAGATATTGCCTGCTGCTGTTACAGCAATTGCTGCTAGATATTTTATTGTATCTTTATCAGGATCTTGATAAGCCCACCAGTCGCCCCCTGTTATACTGTGCGGGAGCTGCGCACACACATAACAGTCACTCAGTCCATTCACCTTGGCAGTGTGGTTAATCAGTCTCCATCACACATTGTTAGCGTAGGGGTGTGGGGGGTCTGGATGATCCAACCAGCTTTCGTCTCCTGTCTTTACCGCTCAAACCTGTCTCAGAAGACTTTGATTAGTTGGGTCGGTGTGCGGTTCATCGCTGATGTTGCAGATGCTATTGTTGTTGTCAGTGTCTTGTAGGCCTTTCAAATATATTCGAATAGACAGAGCTAGGGTAATAGTGAGCAGTTTCAGAAGGATCATACTTATTGTTATCATCCACAAACTTATATCAGAATCTGAGGATTCTTTCAGTTTTCTAATTTTCCTGCCTAATTCAATGCATACCATCTTGTGAGATACTTCCATATGACACCTTATAGTCTGGTTGGTAAAAGGGTAATCTGTCCTGTTTCTCTGTTCACTAGTGGTCTGTGGTGTGGCTTGCTATAAACAAGTGCAGCAGTTTGTCCTTCAGGCTGATATAATGCTTTCCAACTAGTGGTTGTGATTACAGCTAGCACAGCTCTATCTTCCTCTACTATTTGTCTAGTTTTTCTACACAATTCAAATCACCTATTCTTCTCTGGTAGCAGCTATATAGAATTGAGGTGAACGAATATCTAGCGTTCCTCCACAACAATGTGTTTGTTCCAAGAAGTCCCTGTTCTTCTACTGAGATGGGCAAAATCTGTCTTCTTGCTAGCATCTGTTGGCCTGCACTGAGTTCAGATCACTCTCACACAGTGATGTTGCTGCGTGTTCAGCTCCCATACACCACTGTATGTTTGTTTACCTCAGTCAGCCAGACGTCCCCCTTGGCACGGAGCAGCTGGTCAGTCACTTTACCGATCTACGTCGCCCTCTGGTGGCACTGGAAACCTTCCTGCAATGATTCGTGTGTATCCTATGCATGTACATATGTTAAATAGCCTGCGGGAAGAAGCTCCTCCTTATTCTCTCTGTGTTCGCCTTCAGGGAACGGAAACGTTTCCCTAACTGCAACAGTGAGAAGACAATTTACCAACAATTAAGACTTGATCGGTGACTAATACTACTTCTGATAAAAAGTCAGCAAATTCCTTAATAAAGTCTGTGTGGTAACCGGGTGGCCTGTAGACAGTAGCCAGTAGAAATGACAGCGTCTGCTTATTTACCCCAGATGAAGTCATGTTAAGCACCATTATTTCAAAGAAGTTGTAATTAAAGTTAGATTTTTGGGCAGTTATAAGAGTATTTGTATAAAGTGCAGCAACACCTCTCCCTTTGCCTTTAGGCCGAGGCTCATGCTTATAACAGTAATTTAGAGGGATTAACTTATTTAACGTGATATAATCGTCTTGTTTTAACCATGTTTCTGTCAAACAGAGCACATCTAGGTTTTGATCAGTGATTAAATCATTAATAAAAAGTGCTTTTGTAGAGAAAGCTCTAATATTCAGCAAGCCAAGCTTTATTAATTGTTTGTCTCTATTTTGTACCTTTTTTATTTGTTTAACATTGAATAAATGACCATATAATTGTTTATAGGATTTTTTGTATTTACCAGTCCGGGGGACAGACACAGTCTCTATATTATAATATTTAGGTGATTCTATGTGTTGCAAATTATGTAACTTCTGTGGCATGTGACGGCTGGCAAACAGTTGGTTAAGCCAGTCTGTCTGCTTCCTGACCTGGGCCCCAGTTAGTCAAATATTAGTATTATTATTAAGACTATATGTCAAATTTCTGAATAAACGAGCAGCCCCAGCCCTAGAGGGATGGAGGCCATCTCTTTTTAACAGGTCAGGTCTGCCCCAAAAACGTTTCCAATTATCTATGTAGCCTATATTATTCTGTGGACACCACTTAGACAACCAGCCATTTAGTGATGACAGTCTGCTATGTATTTCGTCACCACGGTAAGCAGGAAGGGGGCCAGAGAATATTACTGTGTCCGACATTGTACTAGCAAGTTCACACACCTCTTTAATATTATCTTAAGTAATCTCCGACTGACGGTAAGAGTTTGGTCAGTAGTTCCAGGTTGGGTGTGCATGAGCGTGTGAGAGGAACAATGCTCGCACTGTTGCACCAGCTGCTGTTCACCATTAAACACACACCGCCTCCTCTTGAATTCCCCGAGTCCAGTGTTCTGTCCATGCGGTGAACCGAGAAGGACTCGGTCGGCTGGATGGACTGGACGTTGGCGAGCAGGATGCTTGGCAGAGGTGTGCGGTGTGCACGGGCTCTCAGCCTGTTCCTGACGCCGGCTTGTTTCCCTCGGGGGCGCCGCTTCAGGTCACGTCCTTTGTTCTCCCTCAGGATCTCATTCGGCCAGCTGGGATCCAGGGTCAAAAATGACGAATTGTGAGTACATTGTACACCAATAGAAATAAGAGTATCTCTGTTGTAACGAATGTACTCCATGTTGAGGAGTTTGCCGGTATGTCTGTATCTAAACTTAATTTAAAAGACAAAAACAAAGAAAAAGTGGTAAGAGCAGTCGTGACGGCAGCCGACCTCACCAGCGCCATCTTTCACTCACTCTTGTAAAAGTATAAGCTTTACCATTAAAGTTGAAGGCAAACCAAAATTGGCTGTCCTTGTGAACTGGCACAGAGAAGAAAGCATTAGATAAATCAACCACTAAGAACCATTCTGCATCACCCGGCACTTGTGACAGAATTGTATAAGGGTTTGGGACATTTGGGGCCTGTGCCTGAACTGCAGCGGCCGCTCCGGATACAAAATGGTGCTTTTTGTTTGTTTCCGTGAACATTCAACGGCGCATGGACATCGATGCTACCGGTGTCTGCGTTTACAACCGCAACACACTCATAGAATACAGGAAACACGCTACAGCCACTCTGCAAAATGATCTGCTGGAGAAGCTACGCGATCTCGGCTTGCTGTGGGGACCAGGCCTCCAGCCCTCGACGTTGCCTGATGCTGATGACCGGGGAAGGGGACCTCGCAAGCGGTGCGCGAGAAAGCGGAAGCGCGGCAAGAGGGCGGGGGTCCGTGCTAGGCTCAAAAAACAAATGCTAGCCGGCCGGCTCTCCCGTCAATCCTGCTCTCCAATGTCTGCTCCCTGGACAATAAACTGGATTGCATCCGACTCCAGCAAACAACGCGGCGTGAGTTCAGAGACTGCTGCATCTTTGTTTTCACAGAGACGTGGCTCAGCGACAGAGTTCGGGATGCTGCCATTGAGCTAGATGGGCTGTCTTCGTTCCGTGCCGACAGAAACACAGCTCTGTGTGGTAAAGCTTGCGGCGGTGGATTGTGTGTTTACATTAACACAGAATGGTGCAAGAACTCATCGCTGGTGGAGTTTGTGACTGTTAGATGCAGACCTTTTCATTTACCACGGGAATTCACAACCGTTCTCATCATCGCTGTATACATTCCGCCCAGCGCGAATGTAAAAGACGCTCTCTGTGAACTGTATGGGGCTATTTGTGAGCTGCAGAACTTAAACCCAGATGGACTGTTTATTGTTGCTGAAGATTTCAATCATGCAAATCTCAAATCAGTGCTTCCTAAATTCCGTCAATATGTGGACTTTGCAACGAGAGCGAAAAACGTGCTGGATCTTGTTTACACAAACATACCCGGTGTGTACCGTGCGGAGCCCCACCCTCACCTCGGCTACTCAGACCACATATCTGTTATACTAATCCCAGCGTACAGGCCGCTAGTCATACGCTCGAAACCGGTTCTGAAGCGGGTGAAAACCTGGCCAGCAGGAGCCATCTCTGCTCTTCAGGACTGCTTCGAAGACACTGACTGGCACATGTTCAGGGAAGCGGCAACTGACGGCGACTTTATAAACTTGGAGGAATACGCGACATCAGTGACCTGTTACATCAGCAAGTGTATTGATGACGTCACTGTCTCCAAGACCATCACCACACGCTCCAACCGGAAACCGTTGATGACTGCAGAGGTGCGTGCGCTATTGAGGACCCGAGACTCCGCTTTCAGAACAGGCGACAGAGAGGCCCTAAGAACAGCGAGGGCCAAACTGTCCAGGGGTATCAGGAAGGCAAAGTGCGCACACACTCAGAAAATCCACAATCATTTCGAGACCAGCAAAGACACACGCCGCATGTGGCAGGGCATCCAGGCCATCACCAACTACAGGACAACATCACCTGCCTGTGACAGTGATGCCTCCCTCCCAGATGCGCTGAACGACTTTTAAGCTCGGTTCGAGGCACAGAATGGTGTGACGGCGAGGAAGATCACCGCTCCTCTCAACAATCAGGTGCTGTGTCTAACCGCAGTTGATGTGAGGAAGACGCTACATAGAGTCAACCCACGGAAGGCTGCTGGCCCAGACAACATTCCTGGCAGGGTGCTTATTGTCCCCGTGCCAAAGAAGTCTCCTGTGTCCTGCCTCAATGACTACTGTCCCGTTGCACTCACACCCATCATCATGAAGTGCTTCGAGAGGCTCGTCACGAGGCACATAAAGACCATACTGCCCCCCTCTCTGGATCCCCTGCAGTTCGCTGACCGCCCCAACCGCTCAACAGATGACGCCATCACCACCACTCTCCACCTGGCCCTCACACACCTGGACAATAAGGACACATATGTTCGAATGCTGTTCATAGACTTCAGTTCAGCCTTCAACACAATCAAGATAAACATGCTGGGCCGAAAGCTAAACAATGTTTACAATCTGTTTTACTGTTCACATTTTGCACTAAAATATTTGGCACTAAGTCACTTTGCACATCTGGCTGCCAAAAGATACAAATGTTTACACCCTTAACAATGTTTACAATCAGTCAAATGTCTTGTGCTGTCTGCACTCGTTTTTGCACTTGTGCACTTTATGTATATACTGTTTAATTTATGTAGCCCTGCATGTCTGATGTTTAGTGTTTGTCTTATGAAGCACCTTGTTTCTGGAGAAACGTTGTCTCGTTTCACTGTGTACTTGTATATGGTTGAAATGACAATAAACTCCACTTGTAACTTGTAAATCTGCTATTGCGCAATCACTCACACAGACTTTGCACACAGCTTTAACAGCAGGCTCACTTAAACACATTCGGTATGCAGACAGCGTTGGGTTATATTCAACGTTTCCCTCTACCGTCTGCATCCAATTTACAGGAAAAACATATGCTTTTACAAAAGGACCAATGTCTTCCCAATGGTCACCATCCCCCTTGGACAATGACACATGTGGAAGAGAGTCCACAACATCAAAAAACTTTTGCAGTTCATCTCTCACTTCAACAGTAACAGCACATTTGTTTTCTGTCCAAACTAACCATTTCAGGTTTATTGTGCCTGCACATTGAAACTATCTCTGTTCAAACATCTCATCTCTTCCAAATGATATATGTTCTGAGCAATGCAAATCAGAGAATGGCATGATTTCAGAACTGGGTAAAACTCTGTCTTTTGCAGCATTGACAAGCTTTTCACATAATTTATCATTTTACAATTTCCATTGATAAACATACAGCGGTGATTCTTGAACCGCGGTCAGAATTTAAATTTGCCGTTGGACCGCTTGAATCCCATCTGGACTGCACAGTAAATAAATACCCAGTCTGCACAACAAATCTCTCCCCAAAAAAGTTTTTAGGACAATTTTCTGATACTAGAAAACATTGCTTAAAGCTCATGCCATTTTCATCTTTACATCTCAATTGTGCAGTAAAATTTTCTCTAACTGTATGACCTAATGAAGAAGTCGACCACACATAATTCCCACTTAATTTTGGGATTGGATCTAGTTCATTCATTCTAATTACAGAGTGGCCAGCTCCGCTATCAGCAAGAAAAGTCATTTTAATTCCTTTTACCCATAGTCTAACTTGTGGCATTTGTTTATATGCTAAATCATTTGAATGACTATATGTGCCTACCTTTTTGTCAAGAGAAAATGCATCATTCTCCAATCTTGCAATATGTTTGTGTATCAGAGCAAGCAGTTTTTCTTTATTGCAGTTAGGTGGGTTAGTAGTGTGTGTGTGTGCGTTTGGTTCTTATCTGTTTCTGCTGCATGGCCTTGGTGGACCTCGCTCCCGTGTCCCCCCTCCTTTTCCGCTCTCTGGTGCACAAATCTCTGCTGTCAGTCCGCCTTCACTTTCTCCTTTGCAAAAACAGCCGCTGCTTGGTTGATCAAATGTGGACAATTTACTCTCCAATGTCCAGGCTCTTTGTAGTGCCAACAAACATCTGGATCGATTTGAGACTGTCTTTGTCCCCTTCCTCCTCCGCATCCTCGCACTCACCCCCTGTAACTCATTCTTCATCCCGATTCAGCTAAAGCGACTTTCCTCCTTTTCTTCCGCCTTTTTCTTCCAACAGCCTTTCAGCGTGCAAAGCATATTGTCTAAATCTCTCCAGTTTCTCATCCTCTCATCCGATGCAGATTTGTTTGATGATTGTTGCTATTTCAGGTCTCAGTCCACTTAGGAAATTCCCACATCTGTGGAACTTCTCCTCTGTCGTCCGGTTCTGGCATTCTGCTGTATTTGTTGAACGTGTCATACAGCCTCACGTAATAATCGTCGACAGACTCATCTTTCTTCTGTGTGCAGTAGTTGATTTTGGTGGTGTTTATTTTAACTGGAAAGTTGTTCTTGAACTGTTGACACAGTATTTTCACTGCTTGCTTGTATGTTCCGTTGTCAGGGTGGTCCTATTCTGGCTTGCTCCTTCGGGCATTACTCGCAGGGAAATGAGGTCTTATTTTATGCCAGTCTGTTGCCCCCAGCTTGAGCATTAGCAGACGTTTCAGTTCCTGCATGGTGGGGCTGAACTCTTGGCAAAATATGTCCAAATCATTCACAAACGTCTCTCCTGAGTCTCTGGGGTGAGGCAGGTGTGACATAGCCTCTTTCAAGTCTCTCTCACTCCATGGTCAGAAGACCATCGCAGTTCCATCCGGTTCAGCCACTTGAACCATGGGGAAAGCTGCTATGTGCTCTTCACTTTCCTCCCAGTCATCCTAATCCATGCTGTCCGAGTCGAGTGTCAGTCTTTCAATAGATCTTGATCTGATTCTGACGCCGTTTGCACAATATCTCATCTTTTTGACGCCATCTGACCTTGGTCTGGATGTTGAAGGTACTGTTAAAAACCATTGCAGGGGCGGGCAGTTGTTCTTCCTTTTGCGGTTCGATGATCTGGGCTTGTAGGTGCTGTTGCAGCAGCGCTGTAAGACGGAGGTTGGCTGGTGGCGATTGTGGTATTTGTTGGGAGGGGTGAGGCCAGGAGTCCAAGTCGAAGTCCACCTTGGCACATCGCAGTTCTCTAACAGGACAGAGAGAAGAAGAATTCTGAGCAGTATGATCTGTACTTTTATTTTCACGTCATAGAATTAATTTTCTGTTTGTCCCTATATGGCAATTTGTTTCAAGCTTGCCGTTTTTCTCGGCATTCTGCCTCTGCTAACCAGTAACTTAAATACTGTCTATGTTTCTGAAACATATCTTTTTGTTTGTTATTCAGCTTTTTCTTTTCTCTTAGTTTGTCTTCGCGTCTTTCCAAACTCTCTTTTACTCTCTTCAGAGTGCTCACACTAAATGAACCTCTTTTTGGAAAACCATGATTTTCAACCCATTCGGTTATCACTTCCATAATTCTTTTCCCATATTTATTTTTCATATCGTCATATATTGGCCATATGACTGTCCAAATCATCTAGATCGATCTTTGGTTTGGCATTTCCAGACCCCATTTTGCAACCCAAGAATTTACCTGGAATGCGTCCTCTTTCCCTTCACACACAGTCGTCGGAGCGTGCGGCTCTGCACTCACCCGCACAGAGGCTTGTCACCCACTTGTCTCGCTTCCTTGCAAGACCTCTTTTTCACTAACCTGTGAAAAACCCGTTTTACTAATCCGTGAAAAACCCGTTTTACTAACCCGTGAAACTAAAGGGTGGCTTGGCTTTGCAACACAAAGTCTGGAAATATCAAGCCTCAATCTATCAAATTAAAACCCAATCTAAATCAAAACTTAATTACTTTAAATTTTTTAAGCTGAATGGAATTTTAAAATCAGTCTTACCGTTTATAGCACACTTTTATTTTGGTGAAGGTCCACAGGGCCCTCAGACGCTAGTCCCCCCTTCCCTGAAACCTTTCGGGGTTTTGGAGCTGTGGGTTTAGGGTGATCAGCCTACTAGCGTCCTCAGGTCCCAGACGATCAACAGTGGAATCCCATCCTCATCGCCAAATTTGTTGTGGAATTTCTTATTAATCAAAGTAATAAAATAATTGTGAAGACTGAGTATGAAAAACCAAACAGAAGTTGTCTTTGTCTTGCTTTTATTTTCTGCAGAAAATGATCTGATTTACACACAGCTGGCTGTGAGCAAAGAGATAAAAGGGTGGGGCTCACAGACCAGAGTTTTATAGTCAAAGATATACATTTCAAAGTAGCAAAATACCCTATCTAACCAATGAAAATAGTTGAAACACATCACCCCATGGTATCATCTGCCAACCTGTTGATGTACGGTCATCCTTAGACTTACCCCAACCCTGGTACGCTATACCTCTGGGATGTTGTTTTCTCCCTGTTCAGTCATGTATAGAAATTCTTTCACTCTTATACAGCACCCTAATCATTGTATTCTACTTAATAAAAACTATTAATCATACTTTAAAGATAATTGATTACACAAACATGTGTGACTTAAATGTATTGAAATGTAATAAGGTGAGATTAATATAATCAATGTGTTACATGTAATGTATATAATTAGTAGATTTAAAAAAAATTCCATCACATTTTCCCCTTGAACAGTCTCAAGATGAGACATTGTGCCATGCGTTCAATACGGTCCAATCCATCGACATTACCCCTGTCGACCCCTCTCGAGTTCTCTCGTACCCCTATTTTGCGGTAATTAAGGAGCGGTTATATCTTGTGACGCAGAACACACAAACAAAAGAGAATTTAACCCAGCTCTTAATTCCAAAGGGCCGTCAGGAAATGCTTTTCCAGGCAGCCCATTGTAATCCAATGGCCGGCCATTTAGGACAGGACAAAACACTTAACCGTTTCTATTGGACGGGAATTCCACAGAAGTAAACAGGTGGTGTCAGTTAGTGAACCCCCCGGCTGTTCCAAAAGTGCCGTTTCGCCCGCTTCCACTAATCGAGGTCCCCTTCGAAAGAATTGGCATGGACCTCGTCGGGCCATTAGAACAATCAACAAAATATGCTTCATAAGTTCATACACGGTGATGCGAAAAATTGGGATCGCTGGTTGCAATCCCTGATGTTTGCATTATGTGAAGTTCCCCAAGCCTCCACTGGATTTTCTTTATTCAATCTTCTTTATGGACGTGGGCCCCCGAGGGGTGCTTGATGTCCTTAGAGAGGCTTGGGAGGACGAATCTTCTCCCACGGAAAACGAAATTCAAGGCCCAGGAACGTCAAGCCCGCAATTCCAACGGGGAACCCAGCTTCGTGAATTCACTCCGGGAGAAAAGCTGCTCCTATTACTGCTCATTTCTAGCTCTAAATTACTCGCCAAGTGGCAAAGAATCTTTGTGGTCACACAAAGCCCAGACAGAGGGGGCACACGGCAAATTTACCACCTCAACCTCCTAAAACCTTGGAGGGAGGAGGGCTCTGTACAGTTGGTGACGACAGTAGAGGAGAGGGAGGAGCTTGAGCCTGAGCTAGATTTAAAGCCTAAGGCTGTAGCCCCGGTCCCATGTGGAGCCCACCTCTCGTCATCCCAACTGACAGATGTGCAAAAATCAACCAAAAAGAGCCCATGTCACACCCCTACTGATCTTACTCCACTGGCTACCTGTAGCTGCCCGCATCCACCGGAACCTCTCCCTCCTACCTCAATTCACTCATCCA
The DNA here is from genome assembly GCA_036877575.1 of Botia almorhae. NCBI lineage: Eukaryota > Metazoa > Chordata > Actinopteri > Cypriniformes > Botiidae > Botia > Botia almorhae. Next base: position 20,270 of record JAZGTJ010001400.1, on the reverse strand, counting down.
GACATATGTCCCCTCCCATCAGCTGTGGTCAGTTAACGAGCAACATCTAATTGTTCCCCCACAACAAGGTACCAGATTACTCTCTAAAATTTTCACCTATTCTGTTCCTTTGTGGTGGAATGAACGCCTAGCCTCCACTCGGAGCTGCTAAGACCATCACAACCCTCAAAACACAACGTTTTCACAAACACCTGACTAATCCATAATGCTCTGATTCTCTTTCCTACAAAAAAACACCTTCTGTTCTAGTAACAGATATCCAATATATTACAATATCCGTTTGTAAATGTAGCTTTGTAGTCTCGGCTTGTTGGTTCTTAAGGCAAAATATTTAATGCTCTCGTCATTTGTTAGTCGCTTTGGATAAAAGCATCTGCTAAGTAAATAAATATAAAATATATACAATAAAAATATCAGAAGCTTATATGTCAAGTAGTCGTCTGAGCTTCAGATGTCAGTAGTCTCCCAGCAAGCAAGCCAACAGGGCAACAGTGGCAAGGAACCAAAACTTCAATGATGTATAAATGGAGAAAAAATCCTTGGGAGAAGCGAGGCTTAGCCGAGAGGGCAAGTTCTTCTCTGGCATGTTAAAGCTGCAATTTGTAACTTTCCTGGATATGAACAGGGTTGATAATGATTTACAGTTATTTATTAATGAGAAACTGATATTTCTAATTATATTTGATAATATGTTGGGCACTAAGAAATCGTACCAAAAGAAATGGCGAGGCATAATGTTACTCTTTGCAGCCCTAACATCACACTGCTGTGACTAAGCAGGGAACAAAAGATACTAACTAGGCTAAAAGTAGGCATGTATATAACTGTAAGGTTACTAAGGAAGTCTATAAAATCCTGATAATTTGTTTTAGGGGTCATTCCATCCAGTCCCCCACCATCTGGTCTCAGAGTTCGGATCCAGCTGACTACAGGGGAAATGAAAGACAGACAGATTTAGTTTAGAGCCAGTACATCTGTTCTTGTGGGAGGTGTCCCCGGTTTTAAAGTTTATATGATGCTTGATAGGCAGTCAGTGTAGTGTTGACAAAACTGGGCTTGTATGGTCATACTTGTTCGTTATCGTGAGAACTCAGGCTGCTGCATTCTGAACCATCTGGAGTTTTGAATTAATCTTGAATGAATCCTGGGGCAGCGACCAAGTAGGGCATTGCAATAATCAAGTCTTGATGTCATAAATGCATGAATTATTTTGTCTGGCTTTGAGAGCATGTGTCATAGTTTTTATATATTTTTAAGATGGAAAAATAAAGTTTTACAAATATGTATGTTTTGTTTTTGCTCCACCTATACATCATTGGAGTTTTGGTTCCTTGCCACTGTCGCACTGTTGGTTGCTTGCTGGGAGACTGCTGATGTCTAACTTGTCTTAGGGTTTGGTAAAATTTTTACTGTATATATTTTATATTTCTATATTATCAGATGATCAGCTGGAAAGTGTGTTGTGTGAAATTCATTGTCAATCAGAACCACCTTCTTACATCTTATAGGCATGAATTAGCTGGAGATGATCAATGATTTCGCATTTGGTGTGAAAGCACAGTTCGCTATATTGTCTCACGTTACTTTACAGTTTGGTCTGCACATTCAGTTTGACCAAAATATTTTTTTTGCCATTTGGTCTATCTTTGTTATATTTGTTGACATGCTAAACCCAAACAGTTTGGTCTATAAAAAACATTTGAATAACTTTTATCTGAAGATTATGATTGTCTAAAGATAGTCTGAATAAAATTTCATTAAAATCAGACATACAACAAATTTAAAAAGTTTGCAAAATAATTCTAATTTAAAATAATGCATATTTTAAGTCCAACAAAAATAAAAATGTTACATTTGTTAAAAGTATGTTAAAAGATATAAGCATGCATTTCTAAAAATAAAAAAAATCATTAATTTCTAAATCTTTAATCATTTTATTGTTATCATATACTTTTATGTACATTACATATGTCCCATTTATCCTGTTAGGGTAGTGGAATGCCCAAAAGAGTATACAAGGCAAGTTAAAAATTTAAACAGTGTGGTGGAAAGAAATGTTAATTATGTGCTTCTCATTAAAAATACAGGTAATTATTAACATGAAATTATCTCAAGCAACATGAAACATTGATAAAAATGCATCTCTGAATACTTGTTACATAATATGAGAAACAAACATTAATGTTCATGATCACTAAAACTAAGGCTGAACAAAAATACAACTTATTGACAGGTTAACAAAGATATTTTGAAAACTAAGAATACAAATAAACCATAATACATTTGCACAGCTTTTTGTCAATATTGAAAATGATGTTTAATGTGAAATACTAAAAACATGTCATTTTAGTCTTTTTGAAACATCTAATGGCACAGTAAACATCCTTACCAAATTCTGAAATTAATAGGCAAAGTGGTTCCAAAATTGCTCTTTATTAAAGCAAATGTTCAGAATAATATTAAGGTTGTAGGAAACATACTCCAGAAATCTCATAAAAATCTAGGTAAAGTCTCTGTTGGTGAGTATCATAGGAGCAACCACAGACCAGGTGTATAATGTTAGACAGACCCAACTGGATGAGATTTTAACCCAAACTGCTGGCCACTTGCTTGTGTTTGCATTGTAGTCTGCATCAGGGCTGGGTAAACAAGGAAAAGAAAAAAAAACAGAAAATTAAGATATACGTAGAATGTTTTGTTTTAAATTGTGAAATTCTATTAAAAAACGTGCTGTCTGTATTTATTTTAAAAGCCACCCTTAATAGCAAATGTACCTAATTGTAACCGAGTGGTGTTTGACGTTGCAACCAAAAAATATTGTAAATATGGTTAATGGCAAAGAGTACACCAAATACGGATAGGGAAAAATTCAAACAATGTGTAAATTTGTTTTTAACTGGGGTGAATAAAATTTGTTTTTTTTACATCAGTAACATGAACTGCTGCTGTGCATACATTTTGCTCCAGTCCAAAGACACGATAGCATAGAGCAATAGTATGCCAGAATTGACAAACAACAACAGGTACAAACAACAAAATTTATCCAACCCATTTAAATTCTACACAGAACGGAACCAGACGGAACCCTCTCCGGAATATTGACCGGATTCTACATTTCCCATGATGAATGCAACTTACCGGACGCTGAACATCCACCTGTTTCTGATTATCATCACCTTTATAAACCGGACATATAATACAGCTCATTGCCAGCTCACATAGCCAGGCATGACAAAACACACTAAACACACTAAACCATTAAAAAGTGGTGCAGATATGTAATGTTGTTTGGCAAAACTAGAATAGCTAAGATCTGATAAGCATGAACATTTTTAGTTTTACGCACATGCTTGGGAAGCTCATAAATATTCATGTACACTCCTCCCAGTAAAGTTTCCAGAGTAGATATGGAGTACTCCCAGAAACGGAAAATCTCGCAACACCGAACTGTGATGGAAACAAAATGCTATTGGTTATTTTAAAAAAGTGGAGTACTCAATGTGTCCTGCACTGTCTGTTTCAGTTGAAATTGTCAACACATCAAATAACGTTGTGCGTTCCAAGGCAATTCATTGTGACTTTAATTGCAGAGAACGTCACCATTGGTATTTATTATCAACAGAAAAGGCTTTTTGTTTTTTTTATACATTTTTTAAAATGTTGTTTCAAGTAAAATGTGACAAATACTTTAGTAATAATTTTGTTGCCAATTGTTACATATCCATGCAACATTTAAGCCAGATGTTGTTCATTTTAAATTGTGTTCCTGACTTGTCTAGAGACTTTCTACTATTAAATTAAGATAAAACTGACATTTTACATGTTGGACAAAAACCTCCACACGGAACAACATAGAACACTGCCTTACTCTGGCTTCATTAGCCAAGAATCGGTGTGTCATTTTTTTATAATTTGTTCTTTGAAAGCCACATTTCCATTATATGTAAAACTGTGTTTTTTCAGCTTAATAAAAAAATATATCAAAACTACGACACATGCTCTCGATGCCAGGCACTGAAAAATTAATTCCTGCATTCATGATATCAAGACTTGATTATTGAAATGCCCTACTTGGTGGCTGCCCTGCAAGATTAATACAAAAACAGATGGTTCAGAATGCAGCAGCCAGAGTTATCATGAGAACGAACAAGTATGACCATATAAGCCCAGTTTTGTTATCTCTACATTGGCTGCCTATCAAGCATCGTATACATTTTAAAATCTTGCTGATTACCTACAAGGCCCTAGTGTCTATATCTTTTGTTTCCTGCTTAGTCACAGAAGTGTGATGTTATGGCTGCAATTAGTAACCTTATGTCTCACTGTTTTTTGTTGACACGACTTCTCAGTGCCTGACATATCAAATATAGTTGGAACCATCAGTTTTCCGTCAATAATTAACTATGAATCATCACAATAAACTCTGTTCGTATCTAAAACAGTTACAAATTGCAGCTTTAACATGCCAGAGGAGAACTGGCCCTCCTGGTAGAGCCTGGCTTCTCCCAAGGTTTTTTTTCTCCATCTATACATCATTGGAGTTTTGGTTCCTTGCCACTGTCGCCCTGTTGGCTTGCTTGCTGGGAGAGTGCTGACATCTGACTTCTAACGTTCTGACGTCTAATGTTTTATTGTATATATATTTTATGTATGTATGTATGGTACTATTGCAAATCCCTTATACCCCTGTCCCATAAGATGTTGTCTATTATATGCCATCTCTATATAGGCTAGAATGCATATCTTGCTCAACAATTTTGTGGCTTTATCAGTTCAGTCATACCTAATTAGTCTTATACATCCCACACATATTATTTGCAATAATACCATTAACATGTCTGACATTTGTTCTGTGTTTTTATTATTATTCTTTGTTTTTATTATTATTTCTCTGCTTTGAAGCAATGTAACATTGTAAAAAGCGCTTTATAAATAAAATAAAATTGAATTGAATTAATACTTTTCTAGACAGGTCCTCACCTAGAATCATACATCCTTCTAAGTTTGCTGTAGTTATAAAGGATTTTTGTGAGCAGTATGGACTGACTGACCCATGGAGATTCTTTTTTCCTTCCTCCAAAGTATTGTCCTTTTTCTCCCCAGTACACCATTCATATAGCCGTATAGATTTCTTTTTGATAGATAAAAGCCTGTTATCTTTTGGACCATGCCCCTTCGTCATTTAAGCCACTCACGTTTTAGACCCTGGACGTTAAACTCCCTGTTATTATCGGATGATGAATTTGCTAAATTCCTGTCCAAAGAAATAGTATTTTTTTGGAAACAAATGAGGCACCTGATGTTTCGAGAGCTACATTATGGGAGGCTCTTAAAGCTTTATACAAGGGAAAATTATTTCCTTCTCTTCCTATGCCAGAAAGCAGTAAATCTCAAAGCTCAAAGTAATTTTGGAAGGTATAGGCAAGCTGGATGAGGAATATGCAACAAATCCAAGGCCTAGCTTATATAAAGAAAGGCTGTGGCTCCAGACTGAATTTAACTTATTGACAACTTCGCAAGAGAAAAGACTGTTGAAAACCTGTCACAAGTTTTATGAATTTGGGGACAAGGCTAGTAAATTATTGGCCTATCAAGCTCGTCAGACAGATGTCTCCAAAATGATAACCCAAATTTAGTCATCAGCTGGTTCTATGTTACACACTGCCCAAGATATTAATAACAGATTTGTTCAGTATTTTCAGCTCTGTAGTCCTTAGAATATACCAATGATTTACATTTTTTTAATGCTTTTTGGAGAAGCTAAACCTGCCTACTATCAGTATTGGTCCTGAACTTGGGGGATCTGTTAAGCAACAGGAGATTATGGAATCTGTTGTGGCTATGCAGAGTGGTAAAGCGCCTGGGCCTGACGGCTTTCCTATAGAGTTGTATACGAAGTTCTCAGATCTACTGAGTCCACTTCTTGTTGCAGTATATAATGAAGCTTTTGAGAGAGGTTCCTTTCCTTTGACTCTAACACAGGCATCAATCTCACTTTTGTTAAAAGAAAATAAGGACTCCACTCTCTGTGAGTCATACAGACCAATTTCACTACTAAATGTTGATTTTAAGATATTAGCTAAGGCCCTTGCATTACATCTAGAACCCATTCTTCCCACTATAATTCACAGTGATCAAACGGGATTTATCCGGGGACGCAACCCCTTTAACAACCTGCAGCATTTGTTTAATGTAATATACACACACTCACGCTCGGACACCACAGATGCCATTATTTCTCTCGATGATAAAAAGGCGTTCAATAGGGTAGAGTGGGTGTATCTTTTCCTTACTCTCAAGAAATTTTGCTTTCCTGAAAATATGATTTCCTGGATCAAGCTTTTATATTCTGCCCCAGTAGACTCTGTTTGTACAAACTATTTTTTCTCATAATATGTCTTCTAACATAGAGGTACAAGGCAAGGTTGCCCGCTCTCATCCTTGTTGTTCACAATTTCTATTGAGCCTATGGCCACACTATTTCATCACTCCTCTGTTTTCAGAGGTATTTCTCGAAATGGTATGGTAATGGTATGTTTCTAACCCCGCTACATCATTACCCCATATATTGTCAGTATTAGAGGAATTCGGGAAAATCTCAGGCTATAAAATTAATATGCATAAAACAGAGTACTTTCCGATTGTTGTCTCCTGCTTCTGTCTCCTGAAAACATTTTTTTTATAACCTGGATAAGTTAATAAGCTCATTTTTGTGGGGGAGTAAATCCCCTCGAATTAGGAAATCTTTAGGAAATCCTAAGAGTCAAGGAGGGATGGCACTGCATAACTTTTTGTTTTATTATTGGGCAAGTAATATTCAAAAAATTGTGTACTGGGTATCAGCTTGGGATTCACAGTCAATGCCTATGTGGGTGCAAGATGAGGAAGCCTGCACCAAATTCTCCCTTAAGTCTTTGATCTGTGCACCACTTCCAATATCAGGAAAGAATTTCATTACATCACCTAATCCAGTAGTTGTATAAACGTTACAAATTTGGTCAAAGTTCAGGAGGCATTTTGGTTTTCAAGCTGCTTCAATTGCTGGTCCCATTGTTTCCAATTGTTTATTTACCCCATCCTTTATAGTTAATGCGTTTCTGGCATGGGAAGATCAGAGAATTAGGTCCTTAAAAGATTTATTTTTAAACAATATTTTTTGTTTATTTAAGGAGCTTGTGCACAACTTTTCCCTGTCTAAACCCCATATTTTTAGATACTTGCAAATAAGGAGTTTTATTTAAGTTGACTTTATTTAAGTCAACGTTCAAATCTTTTCCAGAAATACCTGCTCCTTCAGTCATTGAGGCTATGCTAGATTTAAAACCAGAAGGAAAAGGACTATTTTCTTATATTTATTCTCTTATAAGCACTATAGATCCACAAAGTTTAGACCATGTTAAAAATTCATGGAAATTTGACCTGGGTAGAGACTTTACTGATATTGAATAGGTAGGTATTTTGGACAAAGTACACTCATCATCACCTTGTGCCAGACATGCCCTCATTCAATTTAAAATACTTCATAGACTACATTAGCTTGAAAAAATCCAATTCACTGTCAGTGTTACGGAGGAGGCTCCCGCACCACTTCCTCCACGGTGCCAGAGGGAGCCTTCACCCAAATACTGAAACACTTCCGGACAACAATTCCCATAGACTCATTATCAGTTCCTGTTTGTCACATGGTCCCACGTATCATTTTCTTTTTGTCACATGGCCCGCTTTAGCGGGCTATTTAAACGCCCAGATCATTGTTCTCATTGCGATGTCTTGTATTGCCTTCATGCGTATATTTCAGAGCGATATTTCCCTGTTAATTCACCTGGTTGTATTTGGACTGTTTATTGGATTACTGATTGTTTGCTGCCTGCCTACGACCCTGCATTGGATTACGGTTTTGGATTGTTTGTGCCTGTCTTGGACTTCTGCCTGTTTATCGTTCATGATTGTCTGCCGCCTGCCTCGACCCTTGCCTGAATTATCGACTCTGAGTTTGTCTTGTCTATTATATACCTGTTTGCTGATAATTTACACTCATTGCCTATCTGTATCAAGATGACTCCAGAGTAGGTGATGGCGGGCGAGTTGAGATGTGAGCGTAACCCGCCTTGGCGGTTAATATATGCCACAGGCGCCCCAGCCCGTCTTGGAGACATCTGTTGGCACAACAACATGCCTGGACACTTGTTCTTAAGGCACCCCGGCCCGTAGAAAAGCAAGGTCCGACCAAGGGCTAAAGGTTTGGCGGCCTGACGGTGTGATAGTCGGTCACATAGCCAGTGCTGCAGTGGTCTCATATGCATCAGGCCAAGCGACGTGATCACAGCCATAGATGCCATATGCCCCAGGAGCCTCTGAAAAAAGTTTCAGTGGGACCACCGTCTTGGCTCTAAACTTGTTCAGGCAATGCAGCAGTGACTGCGTGCGCTCCATACCAAGAAAAGAGACGCTCTGTGTTGGGGCGAGCTTGCTCTTTTTCCAGTTGACCTGAAGCCCCAGGTGGCTGAGGTGCACCAGGTCCCTGTGTTCGCACAACTGCTCTCAAGAGTGGGCCAAAATGAGCCAGTTGTCGAGAAAGTTAAGAATGCGAACGCTCACTTCCCGCAATGGGGCAAAGGCAACCTCTGCAACTTTGGTAAAGACGCGGGGAGACAGGGACAGCCTGAAGGGGAGGACCTTGTACTGGTACGCCCGACCCCGAACGAAAACCGAACGGCCTGTGTCGAGCAAAATCAAGATGTGGAGGAACGTGTCTCTCAGGTCGACCGCTGCGAACCAATCGTTGGCGTGAACGCATGAAAGAATGCACCTCTGTGTGAGCATCTTGAAGGGTAGCTTGTGCAGGGACTGATTCAGGCCCCCAGACTCCGTGCAAGTGGTACCAGGGGAGCGAGAGATGTGCCCAAACAAGTGCCAGGGCCAGGCTCAAGCTGAGGGGGAGGCTCAGCAACCAGCCCCGACCGGGAGGCAGGGGGTGCATGAGGAGACAACGCATCCTGGCAAAGGATGAGCCCGGGAGTGAGGAAGCAGCACGTCTGTCACTGTCAGACAGCATCTAGTTTGGCCCAAAGTGCAAGGAAACTGCTCTTTTACATTTACATTACATTTACATTTAGGCATTTGGCAGACGCTTTTATCCAAAGCGACTTACATTGCATTATACTACACATTGATCACTATACATGTATGTGCAATCCCTGGGATCGAACCCATGACCTTGATGCTCTAACCACTGAGCTACAGGAAAGCTTTTATTGAATATGGGGGTTGCCTGCAGCGGAACAAAGGAAAACAAAAGATTCTCCACCCGGCCCTCCACCGGGGGAGGTGCTGCCACCACCTCCTGAAAATGAGCAGTCCTTCTGCCCGTCCGGGCAATGCAACTCAGGGTCGCTTACCCATCCATTTGGAGGGCTTGTCAGGGGCCTGAGGAGTGGGCATTGACTTCCTGCGGCTGGCTCTGAGACAGAGACGGGGCTGTGCCTCAGTCCTCAGGTGGACGCCCTTGGCGATGGGCAGAACAGGGGCCAGGCCGCGGCGCAGAGGTGGGATCACGCCGTGGGAGGACCGTCTGCCACTTGGCTGCTGAGAACTGCTGGGCAAAGCCCTCGACAGTGTCGCCAAAAAGGCCACCTTGGGAGATGGGGACATCAAGAAACCAGACCTTGTCCATATCCCGCATCCCCGCAAGGTTTAGCTACGTGGCATTCCTGGACCACCAAGGTGGACATCGTCTTTTCGTCGCCCTAAGGGTGAGTTTGGTCGCCATGCGCAGCTCCGGAAGGGAGGAAAGGCACTGGGGCGGCGGGGCAGGAATGGGCTTCCCGAGCGGCTCCCAGGAACCAATCATCCAGCCGCGAACACTCTGGACTGGGTGGAGGATTCCACTCCAGTCCAATGGCCGCAGCTGCCCGGGCAAGCATGGCTGTCAACTCAGAGTCGCAGCCCACTCTCCGATGTAGCGATCAACATCTGATCCCCATCCGGAATGCCAAAAATACCACCTGGCAGCTCAGACCTCGATGCCGTAGAGGACTGGGAGGGCCAATTTAGGAAATTAGCTCTTTATGGGAAATTCGCTCTTTTATGCCGGTCTGCTGAGGCACACAGGGGAACTGCTGAACAGCCGGAACAAAAAACGCTGGATAACGGCGTCCAAATCGCGGCAGGTCTCCGGCGGATGCTGGCGAATCCCATCAAAATAGTGTGGAGTGAATGCAAGACGCACACACTCGGCTCCGAAGCAAGAATCTGAAGAATCTGGCGGCTGGCTTTATACACCTGCTTCCGGGTAGGCGTGATCCGGCGCGCAGCTCTCTTGCCCAATGCTCATTGACGCATTTTTTTCTACTCGAAGGTGATAGGACTCCCAAGCAAGTCCCCATACATCAGTCCGTTGACGTAATGTTGAACGTGACTGACTGAAAGGGAACTGTTGTTGCCTATCTGCACATTGTGTTTGTTAACAATCACACACATTAAAAAAAAACTTTGTATTTTAGATTTTTTGAATCTTTATTGTAGTCTTTACTAATTCTATTTATTATTTAATGAAACACGACTTAATTTATTGTATCATCAATAAAGCCCTCCCTCTCGCCAAGTTGTAGGCAATGTGTGTGTGTTTTCACTCGCTATAAATAGTCATTGTAAAATCACAGTTGATTAAGCTGCATACTCAATTTTGCTTATGTAAGCCTCTGTTTACTACTTTTGTTCTGTGTAAAACATAGAAATTTGATGCGTAAATTCTAGTTTAAAATGGTTTATTACATCATATCTGAAATGTAAAAGATGAAACAAAAACAAATCTCTGTGAATGTCCTGTTCAATTTGTGCTTAAAAAGGTGCTTCTGGTTTATTATTTGAACCGGACACAAAGGCAAAACTGATGCTTAAATTGTTATTGCTGTTTACGAAACCAGTCGTTTATATATTATCAGAGTGGGACACGAACTGGTGATCAGTCCGGTGTGGGTGACACATGCTCTACAAAGGAACATTTGCTGTCAATTTACTCACCCTCAGGTCTGCCAGGGGTGTAGGTGACATTTGTTCTTCAGTAGAACAGTACAGAAGTACACGGGTACCTTATGAAGGTCTTATGAAGCAAAATGATTGGTTTGTGAAAAAAGCTCAAACCAATGAGAAAAAATGTCACCTTGGATGGCCTAAGAGTTACAATTAACAACAAATTTTCAAAAAACGAACACATTTTTATTTACAAATATACTATGCCTTAAAGGTTAAACTTGTTTTTTAGAAAGATAATTTTCATTGTACTGTTTTACAAGCATCATTGTGTATGCTAGGTTTGTACTAGCTATCCTTTAAACAAACTGTTACATTCCTTTAATATAGAACACAATATAGAACACTTTAACACCTTGATATTCCTTTTTTCAAATAAATCTCCAGAGCATTATTTATAATTATCAGCAAATATACTGTATTTTTTGAGTGCTGCAGCCACTGACCTATACCAGTTAGTTAGAGTCATCATAATGTAGAGGGACGCCAGGAACAGCATGAAATGAAAGAAGGAGTAGCTGTATTGAACGGTGTCTCTTTTATTGTCCTCCACATATTTTTCTGTCATGACTTCTGTCATTTCAGGACTTCTCATGGAGCTTCCATCCAAGATGGTGGTGTCTTTAGCAGCTAAGGTCAGTTTATTAACTTGACTGGTGTTGGAAGAGCGTATACTGTCAAGACAAAAAAAAAATATTTTGTGGTCTTATGATGATAACAACAAAACTAATTTTAGATATGATGAATAAAAAAACTAGGACTTAAAGTAAACAACACAACTGTTCATAACCTTTGACCAATAGAGGGCGCTATCACAAAAATGATATGGTGCAGTAATAATAATGACACACACCAAGGGTATTTTCAAAATCCACTGATTACCTGTAAGTATGAGTAGGCCTATTTATGATAATGATGTTGTATTGGGAGGATCGATACATACAAATAATTAATACCAAAACTTTTAACTAATAATTTTATTACTTATTAACCAAACAAATGAATGCGCAAAATGAACTTTAAAGTGAGAAAAATATATTGAGAACTTTCATTCAAACAGAGAGCTGATTATGGAAAACTTAGTATTGACAGTGACAGAAACATCACTAAACACAAAAGGCACAGCTACATGTAAATTTATTATAATGGGTTAATGTGAGCATTTTTTAAGTTCACTTAAAGCAAATGTTTTTATAAAGTTTTCATAATGTTCTGTAATTGTTAATAAATGAATAAAACAATCCAACAACTTGCACTACTTGTGCTAATAAATGTTAAATTATGAGTTTCAATTATATTGTAATGTGGAATGGATATAAATAGCTGTCCTTCATTCATAGTACATGGGATAAAGGCATGATTAAACAAATAATTAATGCTGCAATCCATAACTTTTACTTTTTTTATTACCGCCTCTGTTTAAAACATAACATTTCAGGTTACTTTACTTTCCTTGCGAAATCTGACCTGGCAGCTCAAATTAGAAATCAAAATAAATCAGAAATCAAAATAAACTTTCCATTGTGAATTGGGGTTACTGATCTGTCATGTACTTGCCTAATAACAGTTTTTTGTTTATATTTAACCAAAGGTACGGATTGCAAAACCTAAATTTGAGTCCTAGATGATATGTGCAGTTTCTTGTAAATCAGACAGAGGTGAAGTTTGAAAAATTCTAAATGGTGGAGAAAAAATTACAGGCGGAAAAGATTTTAACTGTTATTCCTAGATTATGGTCAAAACTATAAATGGTCTTATTATATTGTCTCCTTTCTGTCTGATGTGCATAAGTGCTTGAGTGGTGGTGCATGTATGCCATGTTTGGAGCTGGTGCGATTTTCAGTCTCTGAGGCCCCTACAAAATCAGAACAAACACAATAGGGTTCCAGCGCCCTGGAAATATGCAGGGCCCAAAGGTTTGAGACTACTGGTAAATTCTTTTATTGAAATTACAAATTATTACCAAAATGAAATGTTTAATTAAATTTTTGTAAATGAATGAAAGAATTGCTTTATTTTTGGCATGCCTCACTTTTGAGCTAGCATAGATGCCAAAAACAGCCAACTGACAAATTCTACCAGAGCCCCTCACTTAAGGGGAACCTTTAGATTAGCAAAACCTTGGCGATACACGATCAAAGAGACAAGAGGCTGTTTTCTTTGAAATTAATGTAAATGAAGAAGAGACGCTTTAGTGTACTGAATAAACTGCTTTTGTGAGAAAAAACTTTTCAAATAATACAAAAATTGACAGCCTGGCAGACAATCCAAGCAATTCTTTTGATGTGAACTATTTTTTGATGAGTTTACTACGTAAAAATAAAAATTTTATGAGAGAAGTCACAGACTTTTTGGTGGCAGTCATAGAGCGGGTTAGTGATGTCAAGTCCATTATATGATTGGCTTACAAGGAACACACAATCTTGTGGAGCCTTACTCATTGACTGTGGTCTTGCATAAAATATCTCAGGTTACAAATGAAAGGGAAATGAAACGCTGCGTCATGAAATACTGGTTGGTTTCCGGTTCCTGTCTGCCTTGTTGTTGTGCCTCTGCTTGACCTTGCTAGGATACTTTTTCTCACTACTTTCTTTTCTCATTATTTTTGTTGTCTAAATTATTAAACATAATTTGTTTATGTATTGATTACATTGTACTGAATTAATTAGATACCGCTAACTTTTGATTGTTATCCACTACGGACGACTCAATTTGGTTAGCACAGCGCTAGCCGGTTAGCTTGTCTTCTGTATTTACTGTCTTTATCTCCTGCGTTTTTCATCTATTCAAGTTTATCAAACAACTGTGGTAAGTAGGAATAAATCATAAAACGCAGTATGTCATGGCATCTTCTCCTGTTATTGTTACATGTACTGTTTGCAATGTTTAGTGGCCTTCTCTGTGAGCGTTGAGGGCTTTACATGTGATAAATGTAGGGAAATAGGCTGACAGAGAAGAATTTTCAGAATTAGACACGCATTCAGACTTTACTCGAGGATGGTAAGAGTGATTTAGAGCAGACTTTGGACAAAACACTGCTCTCCTGTTCCGATTACAGTTTCAATCAGAAAGAGAAAGTTGAAAGTGCCCTAGTTATTATACTATTGGACTATTGTACAGAAGGTGAAAATAGAGGCACTAGCCTCCATAGTCAAATGCTTACCAGAAGCCAGAGCACCCAACATCAAAGCAAATTTAGATGTGCTAGCTACGAGTATTATTCACATTGACACAAATGATGTTTGTCTCTGTCAATCGAAGATCACTAAAGATAATATTAAAGAGTTGTGTGAATTTGCTAGTACAATGTTGGACACAGTAAAATTCTCTGGACCCCTCCCTGCTTATCATGATGACGAAATACATAGCAGACTGTCATCACTAAATGGCTGGAGGTCTAAATGGTGTTCACAGAATAATATAGGTTACATAGATAATTGGAAATGTTTTTGGGGTAGACCTGACCCGTTAAATAGAGATGGCCTCCATCCCTCTAGGACTGGTGCTGCCTATTTATCTAGAAATCTGGCAAATAGTCTTACTACTAATACTGGACTAACTGGGGCCCAGGTCAGGAAGCAGACAGACTATCTTAACCAACCTTCTGCTAGCTGTCACCTGACAGATGTCACATAATTTACAACACATAGAATCATCTAAATATTGTGCCTGTCCCCCAGACTGGTAAATACAAAAAACATTTTAATCAATGTTAAACTAATAAAAAGATACGTAATACAGACAAACAATTAATAAAGCTTGGTTTGTCGAAAAGGCAAAGGGGGAGGTGTTGTTGCACTTTGTAGCAATACATTTACAGCTGCCCAAAGATCTGACTTCAAGTAAAACTCTTTTGAAGTAATGGTGCTCAATATAACGTCATCTAGGGTAAATAAGCAGACTTTTATACTGTCTACAGGCCACCAGGGTACCACACCGACTTTATTAAAGAACTTGCTGACTTTTATTCTTTTTGTCCTAATTGTTTGATTTTAACATCCACATGGATAATGAAAAAGATGCATTGGAGTTGGCTTTCAAAGACATTTTAAACTCTACTGGTGTCTCACAACACGTGTTGACCACAGCATTCTACTTAATAGGCTTGAAAACTACGTTGGCATAAATGGAACTGCAGTGGCATGGTTTAAATCATATTTATCTGACTGATTCCAGTTTGTTGCTGTGAATGAAAAGGTCTTGTACTGATCACAAGTCCAATATGGAGTACCACAGGGATCTGTTCTTGCGCCCCTACTTTTCAACTTATACATGCTACCTCTGGGAGCAATTATTAAGAGACATGGATTTAGTTTCCATTGTTATGCTGATGATACTCAGCTATACATTTCTTCTAGGTTCAACGAGACTATTTACTAAACTAACAGATTGCATTGTCGCTATCAAAACTTGGATGACTAGCAACTTTCTACTATTAAATTTAGATAAAACAGAAGATTGGACAAAATCCCTCCACATGGAGCAACATAGAACACTGCCTTACGCTGGATGGATGATCTATAAAGCCTGCTTCATTGGCCAAAATCTGGGTGTCATTTTTGATAACAATTTGTCTTTAGAAAGCCATATTTCAAATATTTGTGAAACTGCTTACAGTTTTTTCAGCTTAAAAATATATCAAAACTATGACACATGCTCTCGAAGTCAGACACAGAACAATTAATTCATGCATTCATGACATCAAGACTCGATTATTGCAATGCCCTACTTGGTGGCTGCCCTGCAAGATTAATCCAAAAATTCCAGATGATTCAGAATACAGCAGCCAGAGTTCTTACGAGAACAAACAAGTATGTCCATATAAGCCCAGCTCCTCTCCTATTATAGTCCTTTGCATTCACTGCGCTCTGAAAATTCCGGCCAACTATTAGTAGTAGATCCTTCTCATATTTGCCACCCAAATTTTGGAATAGTCTTCCCAGTGTTGTCCGGGAGGCAGATACTCTCTGTCATTTTAATCTAGACTAAAGACCCACCTCTTTAATCTTGCCTACACATAGTCATATGGATTTATTACTCAAATCCCCTAAGGGATTAATAGGCTGCATTATATGAGGTAAGAAGGAACCGGGAACACTTCCCACAAGAACAGATGTACTGGCTCCACACTAAATCTGTCTGTCTTTCATTCCCCAAGGTCCAGTAGTCAGCTGGATACAAACTCTGAGACCAGATTGTGGGGGACTGGATGAAATGACCCTGAGACCGATCATCAGGATTTGATAGACTTCTTTAGTAAACCTACTGTTATTTACATGACAACTTTAAGCTTTATTTTGTTCCCTGCTTAGTCACAGCAGTGTGATGTTATGGCTGCAATTAGTAATATTATGCCTCATCGGTTTTTGTTGGCACAATCTCTCAGTGCCCGACATATTATGAAATATCAGTTTTCCATCAATAATTAATTATGACTCATCAAAATCAACTCTGTTCATATCTAAAACAGTTACAAATTGCAACTTTAACGTGCTCGAGCCTGGCTTCTCCCAAGGTTTTTTCTCCATCTATACATCATTGGAGCTTTGGTTCCTTGCCACTGTCGCCCTGTTGGCTTGCTTGCTGAGAGACTGCTGATGTCTAACTTTTAAAAATTGTAATAGTCTAATATTTTATTGTATATATTTTATGTTTGTATGTATGCTACTTTTGCATGTTTTGTAGTTCAATGGTACTATTGCAAATCCCGTATAGCCCTGTCCCATAAGATGTTTTCTATTATATGCAATCCCTATGTAAGCTGGAACGCATATCTTGCTCAATAATTTTGTGGTTTTATCGGTTCAGTCAACCCTTTATTCATAAACATACTATAAACCTAGTGTACCGAATTAGTCTTTTACATCCCACACATACTTTTTGCAATAATACCATTAACATTTCCAACATTTGTTTTGTGATTTTTATTATTATTCTTTGTTTCTCTATGTAAAGCTGCTTTGAAGCAATGTAACATTGTAAAAAGCGCTATATAAATAAAATTGAATTGAATATTTTATGCATGCATGTCTTTTACTTTTGCGTGTTGTGTGTAGTTTATGGAACTTTTCCAAATCCGCTATACCCATCCCATAAGATGTAAGCTTTTTTTATGCCATGGCCATGTAAGATAGAACTTATGTAAATCTAAGACGTTTTATGATTTTGTGATTTTATCGGTCCAGTCAACCCTTTATTCATAAACATACTATAAACCTAGTATACCTAATTAGTCCTTTACATCTTGCACATACTATTTGCAGTAATACTATTAACATGTCTAACATTTGTTTTGTGTTTTATTTATTTATTATTCTTTTTTTGTAAAGCTGCTTTGAAGCAAACATTGTAAAAAGTGCTATATAAATAAAATTTAATTGAATTTAAACAACATTTTGCTTTAACACTTAGTTTCAACACATGTGAAACTGGTCTTGATTGGTGCTACGTGATTATGTAGCATGTGACGACAGACCAAGGAAGCTACAAAAAGACACCGTAACAAATAGAAGTTAGCATCTGATTAGTCAAAGCAAAGTGTTCTCAGGCACTCAGGATGCATGGCAAAGAGACCATGCATGACACTCGTAACCCAAGACATTTCCTCTTGAGGGAACTTGCACAGCATTGTGAACCAACACTTTGGGGAACAAAATGCCCACTTCCCACACAACATAGAGCTGTCATGGAGTGAAGCCTGTCTTGGCACAACTCAGCATGAAATGACACAAAAACCCGACATGGTAAAATCCAGTGCAATAAAATCTAGTTCAATCAATTGCCTTCAGAATTCACCTTATTAGTTAACCCTCAGGGGTCAGAGGGTGTTTTGGAGCCCTGGAGAAGTTTTGACATCCTCTGACATTTGTGCTTTTTCAGGTGCTTATAAACATATAAATGGCTAAATGGCTCCTTGCTAAACCACGGTTTAAAGTCCTTTTTTCTCAGCAAATTTTCCTATATTTTCGTCGTCTGGCCCGTCCACCGGGAAAAAGAAAGCGACGACTCGACCAATCGCGTGCTCCACTGATGAGGATAAGCATGGCGAAATTGACACCCCGGAGGCCGCTGCCTTTTTGGAATCTCTTACTTGAGGTATTTTTGCTGCTACTCTCGTTTGTTAAGGAGGATTATTGACTTGATTTACAGCGAGTCCCTGCCATTACTTTCTATTTTCTTATGACTATTTAATGGAGCCAACCTTATTGTTAATGTCATTTTCAGCTACGTATTTATAAACATTTACGTACGTTTTTATTTATTCATGATTTTATTTATTTATGATTTATACCTGATTCAAAGTAATTTTTACAGGAGGTTTGATTAATCTTAAGTATAGCTCCCCATTTATAATATAGTATTTCTTTTATTAAGGGACTCTTTTCCTCGTAATGTTTTTATGTTTTTTATTCAGTCTCTTGGTTTGGCCGTTGTCTCTGGCAACTGAATTGTTATTGTGGTCACTAAATTGAGTTTGGATTTGCATTGATTATTACCTTCATTGACTTCATTATGGGGGGTGTTACTCTGTCGTTTGGGGACAGAGTCGGGGTGGGTATGCGCTGCAAGGTGTTTTTTAAAGTTTTATGTGTTTATTGTAAGCCTCTGTTGTCTTTTTTCGCCAATCAAAATCGCTTTATCTTCGTGATTAATCCGTGCCTCTTATGGCTTGTTCACATCACTTGGAATGTTCAAGGGATTGGACATGTAATTAAAAGAAAAAAAATTCAAACTCATTTGAAAAAACAAAAACCCGACATAGTACTGCTTCAGGAAACAAAATTATCGCAGAACACTCAAAGCTAGGGAAAGACTGGGTAGGTCAAGTCTACTTTTCTTCTTACTCACAAAACAAAAGAGGGGTAGCCATTCTTATTAATAAAAATCTACCTTTTATTTTAGAACATAAAGAATCAGATCCTGAAGGGAGATTTATTATGATCACAGGATCAATCTTCAAACACCATGTAGCAATTCTCAATCTCTATGCCCCAAATTTTGATTCCCCTAACTTTATAACCCAGATGATTTTACAGATGATTTTTATAACCCAGATGATTTTACTGTTCACTCAGCATTGTAAAGGCTTAGGTTTTCTAGCCGGATTGTATAATGAATGCCTCCCTAGACAAATCCTCATCTGCAAATGTATCAAACCCTAAATCATCTAAGGTGCTCAATAATTTATGTTCTGATTTCGGTCTGATAGACATATGGCGTCCATTAAATCCTAAAGTGAGAGATTATACATTTTTTTCTCACCCCCACAATTCATATTCTAGGCTTGACTATTTCTTTCTCCCTAAACAATATTTGCATGCAGTTCAATCTTGTCATATTGACTCTATCGTCCTATCAGATCATGTAGCAGTACGTTTGCAAATTGATCCCGCTTTCAGTATTCCTAGAACTTCAAATTGGAGATTTAATATATCCCTTTTACACAGTGATCCTTTTTCATCTTTTGTTTCAGATAGTTTGTCTCAATTTTGGCTCGACAACAGAGATTCTCCTGTGTCTTCTGCCATGATTTGGGATGCAGCCAAAGCCACTCTACGCGGTTATCTTATTTCTTACACTTCCCATCTTAAAAGAGCCAAAGATAGTAATAGGAAAAATCTTGAAAAGGAGGTAACCAGATTGGAACAAATGCATAAGCAATTCCCTACAGTTTCGAATTTAAAAGTATTGGTGAATGCAAGAACTAAACTAAATATGAATCATACCTCCAATTAAAGAATCAAAATAATGACAGGTCAATTAATATGATACGGAATATAAATGGTGTCACTTCAAGTGACCCTTTAGTCATAAATAGTACTTTTAAATACAGGGAGTGCAGAATTATTAGGGAAGTTGTATTTTTGAGGAATAATTTTATTATTGAACAACAACCATGTTCTCAATAAACCCAAAAAAACTCATTAATATCAAAGCTGAATATTTTTGGAAGTAGTTTTTAGTTTGTTTTTAGTTTTAGCTATTTTAGGAAGATATCTGTGTGTGCAGGTGACTATTACTGTGCATAATTATTAGGCAACTTAACAAAAAACAAATATATACCCATTTCAATTATTTATTTTCACCAGTGAAACCAATATAACAACATTCTCAAATATACACAAATTCTCAACATTCTCAACATTCACAAATATACATTTCTGACATTCAAAAACAACAAAAACAAATCAGTGACCAATATAGCCACCTTTCTTTGCAAGGACACTCAAAAGCCTGCC
>JAZGTJ010001399.1:23306-57213 GCA_036877575.1 Botia almorhae | reverse complement strand
AATAATGTAATGCTTAATTTAGAAATGATTAACTGATCCTTAATAAAGTATGAAAATACAATTATTAAGCATATTATATAGACACTTATAAAGCAAGAATAAAGCATTTATAGCTATATTTATAAACTTCTTACAAATGTCTATTAATGTAGGAACAATGCTTTATAAATGATTAATTAATGATTTACCAATGCTTAACTAATGATTCATAGGGTGTAGTTATTATAAAGTGTTACCGTGTTTTTTTAATAAGGGGTCTGATAACAGCAAGTTTGTAAGGTTTTGGGATATATCCCAACACCAATGATGTATTAATAATACTATGTAGAGGGTCTATAATTTCAGGCAGCATCTTATTCAGCAACCTGGTAGGTATAGGATCAAGCATACATGCTGTTGATTTAGATGCTATGATTATTTTTGACAGTTCATCCCTATCTATAGTAGAGAATGACTGGAGTTGCTCCTTGGGCAGGTTATGATGCACCATCTGATTTGTTTGTGTGGAAGACAGTTGCATGTTAATGATTTTGTTCTCTTGCATTTGTCTATTTTGTTATTAAAGAAATTCATTAAAAAAAATCACTATTATGGTATTGACAACTGTCAGAGGCAGATCATGCTTTATCTTTGGTTAATTTAGCCACTTTGTCAAATAAATATCTAGGGTTGTGTTTATTTTCTTCTAAAAGATTTGAAAAGTAGGCAGATCTGGAGCTTTTTAAGGCCTTTCTATCATTTGAAACATTCTCGAGCCATGCTATCCGAAATACCTCCAGTTTTTTTTTTGCTTCCAGTTGCGTTCCATTTTCTGGGCTGTTTTTTTCTGAGCTTTTTTTTTGTTTTTTGGTATGCTCTATCTTTCGAAATATGTTGGTAACCAAACAGTGGCAAACATTGATTTTCATTGTATAAATATAAAACCACAGAGGCATTTTTCAAAATATCTTCTTTTGTGTAATATATATGTAATCATACATATTAGTGCATGCATATATAATAAGATTTATGAATTGATTAATTGAAAAGGTGCAGTCCGAGCTTATTCAAGAAATCACTTTTTGACCTTTTTTTTTAGAAAGTGGCCACATTTATCTGTTTATACCCTAAATTTCTGTGAATACTTTGTTGCAAGCCTTGAACTCCTAACTGTGTTCTTACATTTTAATCTGAGGTTCTATCCAACCATGACCATCGACAGCAGCAAAACATTTTGTGGGTCCCTTGATTCCTATTTATAAGTAGCCACCTCGGGACAAATTTTACTAGTCTCACTTCACTGTGCATAGCCATATATTATTCATCAAATATGTTCTGATTGACTGTGATGTTTGTGGCTTTGTTTGCATTTTCCTCAGAGACAACAAAAACATTCCGAAAGTCACGTTACAGCAATAAGAAAAGGCCATTGTTTTAGTGCCTGGGATGATTTATGATTTTTTGGCCTTAGTGTTGATAAGTAAATCCTACAACTTGGCCCACATGCCCCCAGAGATGTTTTCAGCTGACTGGAAATCAGTGTAAATTCTGGGAATTCAGAGATCAGATATTTTAATATTTTTTAATAGTTTAATATTTGGGACTTGCGCCTGCAATCAATGACACCACCGTTGCCCTGGAGATGGTATACAGACAGGAGATAAACAGTGACAAAAAGAATATATCTACATAACATATAGTTGAATTTGTGATTACTGAATTATTAATGGTATGTACATACTTGAAAATTTAGAACTGACAAAATAGGGCTATAATGTTAAGCTAGCCTGTCTGTATCAGTATAGTTTTTTTCTGTATCAGATGGATTTGTTTGTCGGAATGTCCAGTCGTTGTGTACTGGACTGTCTCA
The DNA here is from genome assembly GCA_036877575.1 of Botia almorhae. Classification (NCBI taxonomy): domain Eukaryota; kingdom Metazoa; phylum Chordata; class Actinopteri; order Cypriniformes; family Botiidae; genus Botia; species Botia almorhae. The sequence continues at coordinate 55,364 of JAZGTJ010001399.1, read as the reverse complement.
GTTGTTAGGTTTGTACTTCTCTTTGACTGTTAAAGACTAGAATCTGCTCCAGTCTTTAAGTGTGTTGTCCTGTCTTAGAATGTTTCAGCAGTCATTAAATGTGTTCCTGGCGACGTCTAATTGTTCCTCCACAATGAGGTACCATTTCAACCTCTAAAATTTCACCTATTCTGTTCCTTTGTGCTGGAATGAACTCCCAGCCTACTGAGACCATCACAAACTTCAAAAAACAACTCAAAACACACCTGTTTCGCAGACACCTGACTTATCCCTAATGCTCTGATTCTCTTTTCTCTTTCCAAAAAAAAACTTTTGTATAACCTGTCACTAGTAACAGAATACAAAATCTGCTTGTAAATGTAGCTTTGTAGACTCGGCTTGTTGGTTCTTAAAGCAAAATGTTTAATGCTCTCTTTGTTTGTAAGTCGCTTTGGATAAAAGCGGCTGTTAAATGAATAAATGTAAATGTGATGTAAATGAATTAAATGCATAATACTATTCCATAACAAATGTCTGTGTGACTAAATGACTTTGGCAAATCAGTTGTCCTGTTTTCCCAAAAGGAATTAATTTTTCTACAGGAAATGAAGCTGCAGAGATTTCTCAGAACCATTCCTAAATGGTGCATTCCAGTGAGTGGGGGTGTAACCTGAGTCCCGCTCACACACACAGATTTATTTTAGTGTTAAGGAAACGCTGCCCCGTATGTGTAACACATTTAGGGTTAGAGCTTGGTTATACATAATACATTATAAATGGGTTTATAACAGCCAAAGTTTGTGGATTGTTGCATTGGTGTTAATATAAAGTTAAGATGTTCTGGGTGTTGCTAAGTTCAAAAGACCCCATCTGAGATATTCTGGTCACTAAATATGGTTGAGGTCTCTCCTTTAAAGTAAGACTATGGAACTTTTTTGTGTCTGTTTTGTGCATATGTGTTTCTCTTAGACAGCAATAAGATTAAAAAGAGTTTAAAAGTCACCTGCCTCTCAGATTTTTCTCTTGGAGAAAGACCCCAGTAAACTTGTCTTCTCTAGAGTCTCAGAGGTTTCAGTCATCTCTCAAACTCTGCTCAGATTGGCCAAGCTACTCAATGCAGTCTGCAATGAAAAGTCATTATAAACATGAACATTTTTCATTCAAAAACAAAATAATTAGAGCTACGCTTTACATTTATACTATTTCATACATACTCTCACTGTTATTTTTATCTATTTTATTTGAATAAATTTCATGAGAAATATTTAAATGAAAGTGAATCCTTAACCTTTTTAAGGCTAGTTTGCAAAAACAGGTGTAAATGTTTGGTCAGAACATTGCAAGAGAACAGTCCAGTTGCATATGCTCTTCCTAATATGTGCTATAACATTACTGTAGCAGTAGCAAGAGGGGCATGAGGGATACTCTCAAATGTGTGTGCCACTAAAAGGGGACATTTTTTATTGTATTTTGTTCCCTGACATGTAATTATAATTTACCCAGTAATTTGCCCAAAAACAAAACAAATTAAGTAATTTATGCCTCTTTTCCACCCTGTTTTTAGTCCTGTGATTAAAAAATGTCAGATTTGAGCATTCCCCTTTAAGAATCTTTGAGTGTAATCGTCAATGTGTAAGATTGGCTAATTTTCTTAGCCAATAAATATCACAGTGTTTGATTGGCATCTTACTGCTATCACAAACGTATCGTGAGTGTAACAAGGCCTTCAGATCCACTCACTTCCCCAGAGTATTCTCTTCAGCCTGTTGCATGATGTCATAGTAGATTAATCCCAAACAAAAAGGATGTTGCTATGATGTTGTTCTGTCAGGCAAGGACTGTTTCGCTTCTCTACGACTGAATGGCTGATAATGGAGACAACGATGCGGTGATGTAAAAGTAGGTGTTCTTTTCTTGCTCTTGAGCAGGTCATATGAAAATAATCTACCTTGTGACATCACATATCCATTTGTTTTTTTTTTCCAGAGAACAATTACATAAATGCTTTCGTTATTGATAAGGAGAACATTTTAAGCAAAAAGTTCTCTCAAAGTTATCAATAAATGTTGTTGCTGTATCGTTAGTAGAATTTTTTCATGTTATATATCATACATCAAAAATGTTACTCTTAAGTTGTTAGTAGAATGTTTTAAAAATCATTACATTAAAAAAATGTGAAAAACATTCTTATAACCAAGTAACAATGCTAATACAACATCTAAACTGGAAGTTTTGAAGATTTTAACATAACAATGTTCATTATGACAGTAGTTCACCTGAAAGAGACTTACACACATTTATACAAAATATTTAGGCCATAGCCTGAGTTAAAAAAAGCAACTTTGGAAACATGCCATTTACCACTGGTTTCCATGTACCAAACAAGAGAAACGGGCATATTTTCTTCCTCTCTTGGTTTTTGTAATTGCATAGGATTAGATATGTGCTGCAGTCACTTTGCGAGTTATTTTAATGTTTGTTTGTCTGACAGACAAACCAGAAGGAAGCCTGCATGTGTGGATGGAGATCTGCTCTCCACGTGCAGACAATTTGGGTGGAATTCTTGGATGGGCTCCAGTAGAAGCAGTGTGTAAACAGCTTTGTGAGATCAGCGCTCTTCACTGAGTTTTTAAATGTGTTTTAATACAGTGACGGAATGCATTTGTTTCCATGTTACTTGCATTTTGGTTTAATACAGAAAATCCTTTACTTAGTTCCCATCATCTTTTCCTGTCACCCAGAAAAAATACGGGTTTTGTTATAAAATAAAAAATATTAAATTTCATTTTATTTACCTACCAATGTTTTGAGTTGTGTCCATGAGGATAGGGATGGGAGCACAAGCAAATAGAATTCCTTACAATTCTAGAAGGACCAGTAAAACCTTGTCTTTTGCCAAGACCAGGAGTGGTCTGATTGGACGCACTTCAGACACAAAGTCCATTGTATTTGCTGGTGCTTTATTAAACTACTGCTGCCTGACCACATTAGATATGGAGAAGGCTCATAAATAAGTGAGCTCTGGGTTCCCAAACACAGCATGCTGTTGGCTTTGCTGCTTTTCTGGGTTCCTGCACCTGATTCGAGGTCCAGTGTGCTGAGGTGAAGTTATGAAACAATTATAAATCTCCTCCATGTTAATATGAGTTTCTGTCTGAGCTGACTGTGACCACAGCAAGCAGTCCCAAACATGATTGTATGATCAGTTACTACATTATCTTCTTTGTGACCTCTATTACTCAGATGTGTTGTTGTGTCTTTAATGAAAGAGCAGAAGTATGTTTTATCTTGCTTATTAGGATGTTTTGTGAGGGCTGGTATCTAGAATGGAAACCAGATTCATGTCTGGTTTTATGTCTAGTTTATACTTGTTTCATGTCTGACAACAGAAACAAAATATGTAAACGAGAATGGCTTTATTAGGTTTTGACTTTATTTATTTGCCTTTATGTGACAGTTCAGAGAGTAGAAGCTAAACAGTTCTGTATCAATGCGAACACACAAAGTGATGACGTTACACATATGCTATTTAGAAGGTGCAACTATTCAGTGCCATAGTCTTACAAAATCCTGTGAGAAACACTGACCACATGATATGTTAAAGTATTATGTATTAAAATCTGATGAAATCCCGACCCTGAAATGGAAACATTTAATCAAGCTCTAATATCACATAATCTAGAGCTGTTATACTGAATACCAGCACAGCTGCAATTTGCTCAATAACACATGATCGCACACCAAGTAAACACTGAGTGACTGAAATTCACTTCACACGTTGCAACAATCTCTCGGTCACGCAACACCTGTATCAAGGCTGTACTACTGCAATGCCCTTTTGGCTGGCCTCTCAGCCAATGCAACCAAACCCCTGCAATTGATTTAGAATGCTGCAACACATCTGGTCTTCAAACAACCAAAAAGAGCCCATGTCACACCCCTACTGACCTTACTCCACTGGCTACATGCAGCCACCCGCATCCAATTTAAATCTCTCTAAAACTTTCACCTATTCTGTGCCTTTGTGGTGGAATGAACTCCCAGCCTCCACCCGAGCCGCTGAGATCATCACAACCTTAAAAAAACAATTCAAAACACACCTGTTTCACAGTCACCTAACCGATGCCTAATGCTCTGATCCTTTTTCTTAAAAAAATAATCTCTTGTTCATCCTGTCTTTAGTAACAGAATATAATGTCCACTTGTAAATGTAGCTTTGTAGACTCTGCTTTTTGGTTCTTAAGACAAAGTGTTTAATGCTCCCATCATTTGTAAGTCGCTTTGGATGAAAGCGTCTGCTAAATGAATACATGTAAAAGTAAATATTTGTGGCGCCAGTGTGTGTCACAGGAGCCGATGTGGTGGGACAAATTAGACTATGGTGGGCCACTATAGTCTAGGTAATAAATGGGAAACACTGTGCTGCAAAATACTTTCCTCTACTTTCTGTACAACAGTTGCTGTCAGTCAGAAGAAAGATAAATTGTTTTTTGTATTTTACACTTATAAAGCATGCCAAGTTTAGTCTTAATTGCTCTCTCTTCTCAGTGTTTGAGTTAGAGAGAGCCTGGTGCTGTGACATGCAGGAATTTGGTCCTGCTGTGTAATGTCCAAGCAAATAAAGAGATTGGGCGTCCTCCCAGCCACTGCAAAACACAAAACAACAAGAGGGCCAGCTGCACACAAGAGACTATAAATAATGAAAGAGAAGAAGAAAGATAAAAAGAACTGTACAATGTGATAGAGAGATTTGTAGGGTATCACAGCTACATTTTTGTGGTATTTATAAGATAAGAGTGTCCACATGGGTGTACAATATGCAACAGTAGGTATGCCATGTTAGGCTGTGACTAGACAGAGTAGAGCATATTTTAATATGCTGTATTATTGTACATTAAGAAGTTTAGCTAATTCCCACAGTGCCATACATCTGTGCTGATATTTGATATAACTTCATTTGCTTTTGCGATTTGGATAGAGAATTTACTTTAACATTATTACCATTTAAAGATCAGGGATTTCTTTTACAGACCCTTACAAACATTGGCATATCTAGTGACTAGTTTTTCCCCAGAGATTCTTGAAGCAACCAAATAAGAGAAAATTTCAAAATTTGAGAATTCTGTTTCCTGGTTTTGGTTGAACTCATTTGCCTCACAAGCCCAAGGGTGCTGTATAGCTGCCACTGACTGACACCCACTCCTTACGCATCTTGGCTTGGTGAGTACTAGTAGTGTGTGGTGCAGCTGGAGACTGCACACAGGTGAACAGGGCTAGATTTCCCACAATAAGGTACAGCCTGTGTTGACACTGGCTGGATTTGGCGGGTGAGTGTGGTTAAAATTATTCGTTTACACACCTCACAATGAAAGATAGAAGAGCCCTGGAGAAAAAACTCGGACATGATCTTAACTTTGGCAAAGAGGTTTTTAGTTTTATGCAAGCTAGTGAAAAGCACATTAGAACCAATATAACCAGTGTGATTGTGTGTTTTTCTTTCTTAACCCCAAAACACACACACATGTACCCACAGACTAACAAAGGCCTTGGGGTGGGGGTTTACAAACCTGTCCCACACAGAGTGTTTTCACAATGTGCTTCTCTGCCCTCTATTTATATGTTCAAGTCATCTTTGCCAAATTCTCTGCTGTCCTTTCAAACCAGCTACAGTGAAACATAATCATTGTAGTTAATCGTTTAGAAAGCAGAGCTCTCCACTCATGTGGACACTTTCAGAGCTCTTATAGGTACAACTCTAACTGTCTGCATTCTATTGGGATTAGGGGATACGTCTTTTCCAGTCTACCTATTCATGTTTCTGTCTGTTCATTAAGTTGTTTTAAAGATAATGTGTGTAGACTCAGCAGGTTGATTTCCCCCAAAAAAGTAAAGTTAACACTCTGACTGTGGTGCTTTCAGAGCATTGCTCTGTTTGTTTGTGCAGTTCCTCTGGATTAGTAAATGGCCTGAGGGGCAGGACTATGTGTGGGACTATAAGGAAAATGAGAGTTTAGGAAACCTGTTAAGCAACAATTAGTATTTTTGGATTTTCTTTTGATTCCACTAGTAATGCAAAAATTACACACTGCAACAAAATTACAACTTTACAGTAAAAATAAAATCAAGACACATTCCTGGTCTTATTGTCAACAATTCAACAGCTATTATTGTGTTCATTTTTTTTTTAAATTAAGTTGCATGTATGATTTTTGCATGTGTAAAATCAAGTAACTTGAACCACCACTTAAACAACGTTGTTTTCATTCGCTGTATAAGCTAAATAGCAACCACGAGTTTGTCTCTGTTCTGGTCAGATCAGATTTGATGCTTTAGTAAATTCTGATTGATACATGGAAGTTCTTTCCTGTATTTTTATCTTGTTGAAATATCTTGTTTTAATCTTGACATTACAAAAGTAAAAAGGAACATATAATGTTCCTTTACAAAAGACATTACAAAAGTTAAAAAAAACATATAATGTTTATTTTAAACCTTGCCTGCCTGAAGAGCTTTCCAGATTGTAATTGGTGTATAAATCTGAGTAACTTCGGAATGGCCATTAGACAGATATTGTGTTTGACACCCACTACCCTTCAGATGGCTATAATAGTGTAACTCTATCTTTAGGTTTTCCTCTTTGGAGAATCCGAACATTTCAGCCTTGCAATTAAGCATGACCATTACATAACTGATTATGGCAGTCTGATTCAATAGATAAGGATAAGTACTATAGAATATAGATGGTACTATATTAGCTTGAGCCTCTCAAAAGATGCCAATACTAATCAGATTGGCCTATAATTTAAATGCAGTGGATTACATTAATAACCCCTGCTGAACCACTCACCCTGCTGATTATATCTCTGTTGCTGCCCTCTACTGGACTTGTAGAGTTCAGTACTGGATTTACTGCCTGTAAACTGTAAACAGTAGTGGTGCACTCAATTATGCAAATATAGGTATACATCTTTATAAATATTATTTGCTTTTCAGAGCAAGTAACAAACTAATGTGCACATTAGTTATCCATATTAAACAGAGCATATACAGTACAGTATCTGATATGGTCAGTATCATAGTTTGAGGTATTACATTATATATTGTATACATACAGGTAAAATATTTTGGGATATTGTGCCTCTTTAGCCTTTAGAGGTAGTCAGACACCACCTATCACTGTTACACAGCAAGATGTACATGTGTTTCTGTGTATCAGCACAATCATGTACTGTCTAAGTTTATCTTACAGTTGTCTACATTGTGTTTATTTGATGGCCACGCTATTTTTCTTTCTGTTCTGTTGTCCTTGCTCTGGATCTAATATGGCTTTGGTTTCTTTGCTTCCAAATTACCTAATGTTGTAATAACATTAAATTGTAATTGATAGATTCTGTGCCAGCAGATTTGTACAGAAATCAAAAAACAGTAATTTGCTAAGTTCTAGAAATTTAGATGAAGTTATATGGCCATTTGCAGGCCATTTTTTTCTGCATTTTCCTACATTGTGCAATGTACTATGGTGGGGAGTAATGAAAATGAGATGTACACACATGTATATACTGTATATGTGGCTGTCAGCCTGATCGCCATTGTGTTTCAGGGAAACAACGAGTCAGACTGGAACCAATGGACACCATCTTTGTGAAGCAAGTAAAAGAGGGAGGCCCCGCCCACGGAGCTGGACTCTGCACAGGTACTGTTAGAGGATGTACACAAAGGACATATTCCTGTGTTTAAAAAAGTAAAAAAAAAGCTGTTTTGAAAATAAGGTTATCGTCCATTTCACACAGACACCCCTTAAAATGCTTAGCCACCTTGAAGACTGGAAGTGAACCAGGCAAGAGCTTTTACCTATAGCCAACATCCAAAACTTATCAGCAGGACTTCATCATAAGCAGCTAAAATATTAAATAAATTGTGATCAGTCTTGGGCTAAAAGAAATGTTGAGAAGTTATTACAACTTTTGCGTTCTCCATGGGCAGACTTTTGGGAGGGTCTGGAACACGTTTATACAATTATCCACAACCTCTCACTGCTGTCCCTGTTCGACTGTCTTTCTGTGAATCTCATCTTCAGCACAGATTGTATCTGAACAAACAATCTCCATGCTTTTGAGGTCCTGTCTAACTCCGTTTTAACTCAAACTTTTTCTGATCGTAACAGAGCATTACATGGATAAGCAGTAAACAGTAACATCTTACGACTGTATAAATCAAACATTTTCAATGAAATATATTTATATGTTTTATGTAACTAAATTACAGCTTCTGGTCTTCCTGTTTCTTTTCCTTCAGGCGACCGCATCATTAAAGTCAATGGAGAAGGCATCATTGGAAAGACGTATTCCCAAGTAATCGCCTTGATCCAAAACAGGTAGTGCAGAGGTTTCACTTGTACCAGTCACTGAGGGGTGATGTAGCCTCATAGCTGGAAACCTGTTCTAATGGTGCAACTTTAATTACATTTTATTGATATGAGCTTCTTAAATCAGAAATACTAGCTGGTATGTGTCATCTGTATTTTCCTTTATTCCTGTAATGGAGACGCTGAGGTGGCAGGATCCACATGCAGCTTTTTTTTAGACATCACAAACAGTAAACAGGCATTGATCAAGAACCGGCAGACAGAGCAATGTAGACGAGACAGAGACAAAATATAGAAACAGGCAAGGGTCAAGGCAGGCAGCAAACAATCAATAACCAAGTCCAAATCAAAAACAAGAGGCAGGCAGCAAAGGTTCAAAAACGATAAACAGAGAACCACTCTGAAATGCAGCGCATGGCCAACAAGACATCACACTGACTGAAGTGTAGTCCTGGGCTTTATAGGGCAGCTAATTGAGAACAGGTGAACCAAACAGGAAGTAATCACTCCTTGACAAGAGCTCATGGGAAATGTAGTCTTACTGGGAACTAATACTCTGGTGATAGCTCCCTCTGGTGGTGCAAAGAAGGCGGAGCGACGGCCTCCTCCATAACAATTTCTTATTTCATCATGTATTTATGATGTGTTCCAAGTAAATATCCCAAATCAGTGAGAAAGTTTTTCATATTTACTCATTATTGCGCAATTTTATTTGGTATTCCCAGCTCATGCTTCCTTGTTCTTAAATTTACAGACCGTAACTACTTCATATATAGTAGTTTTGGAAAGACCCTGAGATATGAAGCGTTTTAAAATGTATGACTTTTTCAGTGATACATCTCTGGAGCTCTGTGTGATGCCAAAAGATGAAGATATTTTACAGCTGGTAAGTTTTCCAAAGTCAGTCCACTTGAAAACAGGGGCTGGGGTACAATCCATGTGTATCCATGTATATGGGCATTTCTTACTGCTTCTTAAGTCTGTAGAAAATGCATTTTAGTGAGCAGCTTGCATTCTTCACCTATCTTGTAAAGTAGACAGACAAACAAGTGGCATTCTGTGGTTGTTACGTTGTGCATAACAATCAAACATGCAAAAGCATGAGTGTTTTCTAAGAATAGTAAATAGCTGCCTCTGGTACTTCGCAAATGTACTGCATTTCATAGTCAAAACATACAGTACAATGTAAATAAAAAGTGATGGGGAAGGGAGGCAAAAGGAAGTGAAATTAAACTTGGGTTTAGTCTGAATCGCCCCCTATTTCCTATGTGTTTCCTATTTGGTAATTTTCTGAATTCATTGCGTAAACAACTAATTTCATACATTTGTTTACTGCTTTTCACCTGCAGTGCCCTCTGATTTTGGAAGTACATACGTTGTACACTTACTATTTCCCATGTTTTAATGCGGGATGGCCACCTGACTGGAGCAGGGTTAAAGGCACTGACGGTCAACACCCAGACAATGTTTATAAACTTGTGTTTGTTTTTGTTAACAGTTATTTTTTCCTTTTTTAAAATATACAGATTAAATAAATGAAAGAAAGGAGCGAACGAGTAAGCAGTTTTGGACACAACAAGTGTGTCTATTACTCAATTCATCCTGTCACTCACAGCTGTTTTTAAAGCAATATAGTTCACCCAAAATGAAAATTCTGTTATAATTTACAGGGGGTCCAAGCCTGTATAAACTTCTTCCGTTGAAAACGCAATATAAAATGTATAGCTCTGTGAGGTTTATCTTATTTAGTAGTATTTCAAAATTTTTCAGTTTGGCCACTTATTTTTCGTGTTTGGAATATACTGTTTCAGGTGTGAAATGGTGAAGTGTTAACCAGTGAATGAGATAAACTTCAGTGCACCCTGAAAATAGAGTTACTCAGCTGTAAGGAATTGTGAGAAAGGAAGCAGAGCAGAACAGACAAACAGCATCATTTTCAGTATGATGATGCTTCTCCAGCCTGTATGTGTTTGTGTGCTTATTTTGTATTCAGTTAAAATAAGGTTTTCCTCAGAAACTAGGGTTGTAATGCCTTTTTATACCTGAACACATTCCAAACAGAACTCTAAATATCAGGCTGTTACATGCCAGCCACACAAACTCCGATTCCACTGCTGGAGCCCTGATGCTCTTTATGACATAACATTAATGATGGACATTCTTTGCTGGCTTTAAACCATATGAATGTCAGTCATGTTATTTTAGTTAATGAAGGTAGTGCTTGACACAGACTTAATATCAAAAAGCTAATGTATATTGTCTACATAAACAGCATTCTTCTAAGGCAGCATCCTAACTGACACATTTCCTGCTTCATAAGTGACTAATCTGAAACGCTTGGCATAAGCATACATTTTTATGCGGCACAAAAAGCACTCATGCTGTTAACTTAGTAAAGTTTGATGTTAGCATGATGTTAGCACACTAAGCATTAAAAGAAAATGAACACACAAACATTGGATCAAAGGTCAATTTGTATATATTTTTAATATGAAAATTAAAATATTTTAATTTATATTTTTCTATCTGTAGTTTTTGATATTGTAAGAAATATTTGCCATTTTCCTGGTGGTTCTCTCCACTTGCCTACCAAATGGACTTTACGGCAGAATAGAGTATGGAGGCACAATAGAAGTAGATATGCTAAGAAAGTTAGAATATCACCATAAGCTCTCTAAATCTCTACCTATCTAAACCTATGCAACAGATAGGTAATATTTGCATGGACAAAATTAATGAAAGGACCTGTGCTGTATGCAGAGAAATCAAAGAATAAAAGAACAATAAAAAAATAAAACTTTTAGGATATCAAGCAGCAACATGGGCTATTGTACATGCTGTAAGCATTGGAGAAAGAAGTTTTAATTTATGTAAAAATATAGGATCGCTCTGCACTCAACACCCCCCTACATCCTCACAGATCCTCTTCTCTCTACTTCATGTCTGGTGTTGGACTGGCAGCTCTCCAATAGTCTCACACTCTCTGCTGGAGAGTGTATTTATGACACCAACATGTCAGCAACACTGTGTCTGAATGACAGCAACACTGTGTCAGGAAAAGGGGCTGATTGCTTCTGGTGTACCTGTGAAGCTCTTTACATCTTTCACCAGTGTTCTTTTGTTTCTTCTTTTTGCTTTTCCGTTGTCAATCCAACCTTTCGCCTGTAGTTTTCCAGGGATATCACAGCTTTGGTAAGGAGGAGCTAAACTTGTCATGTGCCCTGCATTCTGTGTTGTTTTGTCTGTGCATGGAAGTGCAGGTATATCACTGATGTAAAAATGTAACCTTTACCTGTTTTAAGAATAGTGCTGTAGTAGTGCTATTTTTTTAATTGGTTCTCTTGCCGTGGGATTACACCTTTAGCTCTGCAACTCTATGAGTCATTTTTATTTCTAGAGTAGGGGAGGAGTTGACGGAGAGAGTGAGGCAGAGAAAGAGGGAGGGACAGGTTTGTTAACAGAGTGCAGTGTAACCATATACTTTAGGTGTAGAGTAAAATGTCCAGCTATCACTTTTACACTCTTATTTATGCCACAGCTCAGTCCTTTGAACACTGGGATAGTTAGGATATAAATAACTTTATGTATTAATCTGTATTAGGAGAGCCCTGTGTAACTAGGAAGTTATTACTCAGAATGTAGTATTTAGACCTTAGAGCGTACTAGTTGGTTGTTGACTTCATAAGATGATAACAGAGCTGCCGCTAGCATCTGTAGGTTGCTTAGTGAAAGGCTGCCCGCCTCTTTCTTGTCTGCACACTGCTGTTTGTCCTCAGCTGAAGGTAGGTAAACCTCTGATACCTGATCCTCCTCCTCAGGTGTTTCAGGCTGACTACATTACCTTTTACCCTATTTTTCTTTTCCTGGGATGCATTTGTTTTTGTTTTTTTGTAAATAAGTGGTGTTAGTCTGACCTATCTGTGTATTTTACTAGTGTAATAAGTGGTAACATTTTTCCTTCGGTCAAATGGTTGACCATTAACCAGGTTAATAAAATGTGTTTTTTGCCATCACAGTAATTGTTAAATTCTTAATTGTTGATTCAGTATTAATAATAAAATGTCTTTTCCTTTTAGGCCTATTCTCAAGATGCTTACCTTAAAGGACACAAAGCATATTGTGGAAATGCCCAAAACATCCCAGAGCCGCCCCTAGTATGCTACCCAGCGACAGACCCCAAAGCCTTGGCCATGGCACAGGTGCCACAGCCTTTGCATGCTATGGAGGCTTCATGTGGAACAGGACAAGGAGCTATTCACTGCTCCAAGGCTGACATAGGCTACCGCATGGATGTTCCTGTATCTCCCCCTACCCCACCCCAAACCTCTCAGGACCCGAAGACCCAAACTCTAGTGTCACCCGAATCCAAAGATCGAAGTTTACATGTGACATGGGCTTCTCCTAGTCACAGAGCTGAGAAGAACCGGTATGTTCCTTTAACAGACTTAGACATTGCCAAGTTGAGAGCCCATGTTTCAGCATCTCCAACTGGGGGAGTACAATCTCAACACATTCCTAACAGAACTGCAGAGCCCAGTGGGTTTTCCAGCACTACCCCTAGGACTTCACAGACTTATGTGGACATTACCCCTGCAGCTTCCAAGAGACAAACTATGACTACAACAGCAGAAACCGCCCCATCAACTACCCCTCCCACTGCATACATATCCTCCCCTCCACCAGGCACACCCTACCCCAGCTGTCCCCACCAAAACATTGACTGGAGGAACTACACAACCTACAAGGAGTACATTGACAACAAACAAATCTACATGTACGGCTGCAGGACCATTCAGGAACGGCTGAACACTCTGCGAGCCACAACCCCCTCCAGTACAGGGTACTACAACAAGCAGAAAAGCACAACAACAGCTACACCTTCACGAGGCTTTTCTGGATCACAGCTGAAACAAAGAAGCATCTCCCATGATCATAGTTATCAGGGATCCAGCAAATTGTCACTACGTAGTGCCTCTCAGGAGAGGTTTGGAAGTTTACAAAGGCCCACTGTAGCATGCAGTTGGCTTCGCAGTGCCTCCCAGGATTCCCTCTCTTCGGCACCCACAGGTTTCCCAATACCTAGGGCGTATTCTTGTGACTATCTGGGCAAAAAAAATGACAGTGCAGTGTCCATGTTGGACAGACAGACATGCTTCACAACAGAGATAGAGGAGAGGTTACTAATGCATAGAGGTGATGATGCAAGAGCCAGCAGACAGTCTTCCTCCTTACGCATGATGCCCCAGTCCCAAAGAGGGGTATTCAACCCAGACAGGCGAGGGGGCAGCGACCCAGGATTGCCTCTAACCCCTCTTTTCCATAGAGGTACAGAGTCATTCCTTAGCTCCAGAGCTGAAAGCCTGTGTAACAATGCTTTTTCTATAAACAGGCCGTCACTGCTACCTGCAAAAAATTATGTTTCAGACCCTTCCACTGCTGCTGCTTCTTATATAGCCTCTGCCCTGGCCTCAGTGCAAGGCCACATCAGTGGTAGCGCCAACACTGTCAGAGATCAAAGAATACCTCCCACTGCCAACCACCTGTCCAACAATGTAAAGCAGTTATTGCCCAGGGGGCGAGCTGACAGCCTTCAGGAGCCATTTAGAGAAGTTGCCCGTGGAGGTCAATCTTCCTCCTGCTCTGCTGTCTCCAAACCACACAAAAGAAGTCAGGGCGGAGCCAAGCCCATGTTAACCAGTAACTGTACATGTTCTCAGCAGTCCGATCTTAAAGTATTACAATCTCATGAGAAGGAATTAGAGGTTATTGAGGGTCCAGGCGTAAATGTCATTGTGGTTTGGAGAGAAAAGTCTGGATCTCAACCCGTTCGCCAACCTTCCTACATTCAGGCCGTGAATGAGATGGAGGGAGCAGCGGAACCGCCTGCAGACTTCAACATATGCTGGTTGTCAAATGATGCCCAGCACAGAATGCACATGAGAAAACTCTCCATTGACTCCATCCCCTTCATTGGTAAGAGCCAATTTAACTACATAAAAAAACATGGATGCTGTTGCCATAGTAACTGCTGTGTCTGCCTTTTGGGGGGGATGGCAAGTTTATAGGGTAAAAGGTTGTGCACAAATGTTATAATGTAGTTTTATCTGTTACCCTAGCTTGGCTTTAATTACTGTCTAATGTGTTTGATTCCATTCTTTAGATGTTGACATATGCAAATGGCATTTGCAAATGTATTAGCAATATCAGGATCATGTGCAATTAATTGTGCTATACTATTGTCTTTTGGCAGTTTCTTTGCCCCTTTAATGTCTTGTAAAAATGCAGCTTATGTGTTTACCAGAGCATTTCTCAAAATATTTGTTCCAACTCGTAGTTGATGGGAGTAACAAAATAGACTTTTTTATATTCACTCTTGTGCATTGCTCAATGAACGAAACGTTAAATGTTCTACTTTTAATACAAGGCAGTCATTGTCTACTTTACTGCACTGTCACACCTAGGCAGAAGTTGCCTTGCTTTTCATTAATGAGATAAATAATGAAAGCCACACTGTTTCTCCATCCTTAATAGCCATTGCTTTGCATTCAGTTTAAGATCAAATAGTTTTATGGTTTATAATGAGGTAAACCATAAGCAGGTTTAACAGTCCAGCCCAGTGTAAACTAAGATGAAGCAAAGATGTTTTTGAGTCATCAGAATATTTCTTCATTTCTAGGCATAACAGACAAAAAGGTTTTTACATTCCATACATGAAATTTAAGTAAAGACATTCTGAATGCTGGTGCTTCCCAAGATACCCTACCACCATGCACATTTAATTATAGAATGTGTCATGGACACTGACATGAACACAAGCAGACAGTTTTCCTGGAAGCATCTCCAAACTGTAATGTACACCAGTACAGTGATAGGACATGACATCATAGTCCACAGGGGCACAGATAATGTGACATACTGACACATTCTACCCAAGGCTGCAAGACAGAGGAAGCCACTTCCGCTGCCCTTCCCTGACATATTCACACTCTCTGCAGTTTATCCACAGCTCAAAATCCCCAAACAAGCAGTAGGGCAGTAAAGTAATATGTCAAAATAAAGAAGTGGAAGATTTCAATAGTAAACCAGCTTAAACCATGTTTTTAATAGTTTTTCTAAGTTTCCATTTTTTCAAAAATGGTTCCCAAAGTGGCAATCCTTTTTAGAACAATAACTCTGTGTTTAATTTAGTAAACTGGTTTTAATTTGGTAGACATTGTGTTGGATTCAGTAGTCTAGATTTGGTTAATTACTTACTTTAAAGGCAGAGATAACAAAAATTATTTATTACATATTAGGTGTTGTGTCCTGTTGGTGCACAAGAACTTATTACTAAGATCAACATCCTAAAACTAATCATGATTAATTAAACAGCAGACAATTTACTAGAGTAAAAGACTGCTCACTTCCTCTCAGCTGTATGAGTAAGCGTGTTTCTTCCAGACTGTCTGATTCTATGCTTGTTTGTCTCTGTTGGACTACATTGCATCTTACTATATAATACAAAGATACAAGGACTTATGTAATAAGTGTCTCATGTCTGTTGTTATTAGATGAGCCGTCAAACTCCAGTAATGACCATGACACCACACACATTCCTGAGTCCATTGTGATTTCCAGCACACCTGTAATCGCGGCTATCCCTCCCAGTTTTACTTCCCCATGTCCCATAATACGTCGCCAGCTTTCCCACGATCAGGGTGAGGAATTGCTTTACCAGCACAAACAGTAACATCAAAACTTGTCAGAACAAAATGGTTTTAAATCTTAATCTGCCCCTATAGATTATTTACAACTCATGGTTCTGGAGTCAGATTCCAGTGGTAAAATAGAGCGCTCCAAATCCTTTGATGAGAGTCTGGATAACTACAGAGAAGAGGAGAGAGGGTAAGTCTACAGTCAATTTGAACGTATATGATGTTTGTATGTATGATGAATATACATTTATGCATTTGGCAGACGCTTTTATCCAAAGCGACTTACATAGCATTATACTATACATTGTTTCCGAGTATGTTCAATCCCTGGGATTGAACCCATGACCTTGGCGTTGTTAATGCCATGCTCTAACCACTGAGCTACAGGAAAATGCAAAATGCCAATATGGTATACCCACATGGTTTAAAACAGTCGATGTGTCTCTCATTAGTAACCTTTCATTGTGTCTGGCACTAAATGACAACTTTATTTTGTTTGTGCAGGAGGGCCAATAAACACACCCACGGATTCAGAGGCCTTAGAAAGGTGAGACTGCTGTAATACAGATAATAAATGACTGTAACACTTTCGTTTACGATTATGATTTATCCACACCTTACAGATAAAGGTTTGTCCAATTGGTTCTTGATCTCCAGTTAAAACTTAGGCTGTCTATTTGTTTTTTTATTTATGTATGTGACAACCATGCAGACAAACAATGTGAACTAACTTTTGGTGTTGTGTTTGGTAGGGTATGACAGTTTTAACAGTTTTAAACTAAGAGAGTTTTAAACTGGTGTTTTATGCACATGCTCAATAACTTTTATGATTAGAGATTTGTTCTAGATTTTAGAGTAAATTTTTGTTCATTTTTAACAGAAAAGTATTGCAGCATGTATTGCAGCTTTGAATATTTGAAATCAACCTCTATACATTGCATACAGGAATATTTGCATATAAAAGTCTATAAAGAATAATAGAAATAAGCAATTACGTTATTGTGGTGGATAAAGGTTTCATTAGACATAACAAAAGGTGGCTTTAGAAGTCAATAAAATGTTTATTTTCCTTACTGCCATTATTAAAAAACATGATAAATTAACAGGCATATTTAAAATCCTTCCAATATAAACTTCTTCAACTTATAAACTTATCAATAGCAAGAGTGAATTTCTATTAGAATTGCTAGAATTGCAATTTCTTTTATTTAAACTCACTGGTTCTCCAGTTAATAACTGTTAACATATCTTTATAACAGTGGCTGTAGGATGAATGGGGCAGCAGGCTGATTAGGGAACTAAATGTGATCCATGTTTGCTGTGTTCAGGATGTTGATAAGTCATCTGAGGACTCAGGCTCTGGCTCTAGTAGAGACCTTACTACAAATGTCTTCACTGATGCCACAAAGGAGGGCCCACTTCATTTCCGACAGCTCAGCTCAGATAAGGGCAAGGTATTGCACCACCAGACACCAAAGTTCAGTGTTTCAGTTCATGCATTCTGTTGTGCTGGTGTCCCAGGGCTGAGTGAACGCTTCTTCAGAGCGAGCTTATCTGTGGGGCTTTAAGGTAAATTACAGCCAACGGTATTTTCATATAGGGACCATGTAGTAAATAGTTAAAATACGTGAAACAATAAGCTACAAGAACCAACATAATTTATTATAACAATCACTAGTAGCCCATGAGATATCTGGGAATACTTAGACATGGACTAAGCACTTATTTTACAGAGTATTTACAAAGACAAAAATATGTTGTGTATGTATGTGGAACTGACTTGTTTGTCCAAGCAGGCAGTTATCAGGCGATGCCTGATATAAAAATCTCAAAATGGTCATATTGGATGATTAAACAGCCTGGGCAATAGATCAGTTATGTAAACAAATTTCCCACCAAGTAATATAGATTATAAACCTAACTGTTGTCGGTTTACACATCACGTAAATTGTGCAATAGTGTGGGATTCAATTGATGTGGAGTCACAAGTATATCATGTCACAACATGTCTCAACCAAAATAATCAAATTTTGGAGCATGAACTATCCATATTTATAAAAAAGAGTGAGTTACTAATAGTTAATAGTACTAATAGTTTTGTTGTCTGTTTTTCCACAGCGTGTTGGCAGTGGCATGCGACCGTGGAAGCATATCTATGCTGTTCTTCATGGCCAGTGCCTCTATCTTTATAAAAACAGGAGAGATGGACATAACTCTCTGAATGATGATGAGCCTCTGCCAATCAGCATCAAGGCCTGTCTGATTGACATCTCCTATAGCGACACAAAGCGGAAGAATGTCCTGCGGTTGACCACATCAGACTGTGAGTACCTGTTCCAGGCAGAGAACCGTGAGGAGATGCTCTCCTGGATCAGAGTCATTCAGGAGAACAGTAACCTGGATGAGGAGGTAGATGATCAGTAATCACAAACATCACATACTTTCAAAATTAAATATTATCATGTAATATGTATTGTCATGTGATATTAATGAAATGTTGAACTTTAGTTTGAAGGATATGTAACTACACAGACACACACATTTAACTGATTCTATGTTTTATTTACTAACTTTAATTTTTTTTTAAATTAAAAGTCATTAAAGGCATTATTATTCAAAAATAATGCTAAAACAATGCATCCAAAATGTAGATGAAATTTTTAGCACTGGAACTTGACATTAATATAGAGGATGTTTTGAATTTTTCTGTGACACATATAGGAAAGACCCTATTTAAAGACCTTTTTCACAATAGGTGAACATATTCTTGGGGCTTTACATGGAAAGAAACACAAACTCTTCAGGAAAACGACATCTACACTATAGTATGTCTTAAGTTCTGATAGCGCTGGGTTCTCCATAAACCCTCTAGTGTGTTTGGGGATTCCTTTCTCACATCGACTCATGTAACACCATCCTTTGTCTACTGTCTGTTTTCTTCTTCCCTTTCACAGAATGCAACTGTTACAAGCACAGATCTCATCAACCGGAAAATCAAGGAATACAGCACTCTGATAAGGTAAGCAGGAAACCCTAAGAAATCCCCTTCTACTTCCAGTACAAAGAGCTGAAGTCTTTGTTTGTTGCAGTCCACACAGCAGTAAGACAGAAGCGTCTTTAAAGGCCTCCCATCAATCTCTGAGCTTCAGGCAGACGTTGTTGGGTAGTAGGGGGCAGAATAAAGCCACAAGCCCTCACTTACCAGACAAGGGCCACAACAAGAAAGCAGTGCATAAAGGTAACTGCATGTAAAGTAACCTGCACCATGGGGAAGTCTGGCATGGCATGTAGTTTTGTAAGTTTAGATGTTAGTTGTCTATATAGGCATTAGATAGCTCAATATTTTGGATTAGAGGTAATGTCTCTTTGACACATGCTAATTGTCCTTGGTTTACATTGTGAACAGATGAAACAAGTCCACCCAGAGATAAGGGCACTTGGAGGAAGGGCATCCCTGGCCTGATGAGGAAGCCATTTGAGAAGAAACCATCTCCAGGGGTCACATTTGGAGTAAAACTGGACGACTGTCCTCCAGCTCAGACTAACAAAGTAGGACCACAGAAAATGTCCTCTTGCTCTCATGTGGAGGTTTATTTGGCTTTGCAGGCATCTGACCGAGCTGTGTTTGTGTCTTTTAGTTTGTTCCTCTGATAGTGGAAGTGTGCTGTAAGCTGGTAGAAGAACGTGGACTGGATTATACAGGCATTTACAGAGTACCCGGCAATAATGCTGCCATCTCCATTATGCAGGAGGAGCTCAATAACAAGGGCATGGGAGACATTGATATTCAGGAAGATGTAAGTGGCTGTGAGCTGGTTCTGGTGTCCACAACATTTGCATTCTTTTTTACTTCCTCTATGAAAAAGATTTATTTGTGTATGTTTGGACAGAAATGGAAGGACTTAAATGTGATCAGCAGTTTACTCAAATCCTTCTTCAGGAAACTTCCTGAACCGCTGTTTACTAACGGTAAATGTTCTGTTGGAATTCCCTTGCCTGAGGCTCTCCATGACTCATGTTTTATTTGTCTGTCTTGCACTTGCACCTATTCAACTGTGTAGTTTGCCATCTAGTGGTTTCATTTTATAATCTGACTACTAATTTTCTGACTGTCTGTAGAGAAGTATGCAGACTTCATTGAAGGCAACAGAATAGAGGATCCTATGGAGAGACTAAAAGTGCTGAAGAGACTGGTAGGCAAGATGAAAGATTTGTTTATAGAGTTAATAATATCACTGAATGTTATGGCAGTCCTGAATAAAACTCTTGGTTTTTCAGCTTCACAAGCTGCCTGATCATCACTACGAAACACTAAAGTTCCTGTCTGCACATCTTAAAACTGTTGCTGAGAATTCAGAGAAGAACAAGGTAGGACATTTTAAATGGTCCTAAGAGACGTAAAAAAACATGTTTTTACCATCAAAAATATGCAGACTAAGTTCACTAAAGTAAAGCATACTGTAACAGGGTTCCCTAGATGTGTTTTTACAGAAAGGTTCTGGAAGTTTTTTTTATAAAAAATAGATTTTATAAAGATAATATTTTGTACAATTTATTATAATAGGGTTGACACAATACAGGTGTTTTTTGACATCTTATTAGACAAATGATGTAAACACTAATAATACTCAGTGTTGGCCACAGCTTTCTGGTTAAAATATTTGACATTGCAACTTAAAAATGCAGTTTTATGTGTAAGACTGAAGAAAAGCGAGATGTCACCCAAAGCCAACCCAAAGACATCTGTGTAACATGCCTACACAGATCATACAAAATAAGTCAATAAAATGCAAGAATGTGTTTTCTGTGTACGTCTACTTACTGATTGTAAGATGTGAGAGATTTCTACTGTGATATATTACCTCTTTATCTCGCTTATCAGATGGAGCCACGGAATCTAGCCATTGTGTTTGGACCAACACTTGTGAGAACATCAGAGGACAATATGACTCACATGGTAACACACATGCCAGACCAGTACAAGATTGTGGAAACTCTCATTCAGCATGTGAGTCTTTAGTTCTCATAATTCATAAATTTGTTATGTTTATGAACTTTGACAAAATATTTTAATATTCCAAGTTAAGTTTGGTCTTCTTTTGCAGTACGACTGGTTCTTCACTGAGGAGGGTGACAGGGAGCCAACGGTCTGTATTAACACAGCTGTTTTCTTTCTTTCTCTTTCTTTCTTTCCTTTTTTTTTCTTTCGTTCTTTTCAAATGTATGTATGTGTACTGTATGGGTATGTGTGTACTGTAGGTGTATGTATGTACGTACCAGGATGTATTTAATACAAATGTTTAATTTGTCTGCTGGCAAAAAACACATTAAACACATTTTCAACCATATGAATATAAAACATTTTTGAGTTTGTTCTTTTATAACGTTGTTTGTCTGAATTATGCCAGCACTTTCCTTTTCCTTTGCTCAGACTACAGTCCAGGAGGAGAGTGCTGTGGAGTCTCAGCCTGTTCCTAACATTAACCACCTGCTGAGCAACATTGGTCGGACAGGGACCTCTCCAGGGGAAGTTTCAGGTAATGTGTGCCCCGGGCTAGACCCTCTCTGGGTCTGGGGTGGCTGACACCATGTACTCCCTCCTCCAAAGTATACCTGTACATGAGTACAACATGTCACATGCTAAAACAGAACATCTACTATAATACGTGTACACTTATAATTTAAAAAAATGTTTTCTAAAAACATTTTTTCTTCATTTTATAAAAGTTGTGTTATGGCTTAATTACAATGTTTGTTACAGTTGTTACAGAGTAATTTTTTGATTGTGTCCCCTTCTGTTAATTTCAAACAGTTTGTCACATTTCTTTGTTAATAATTTCTCGCTGTTTGGGTGAATCTCACAAAACTTTTCAAGAACATAGCTGAGTCATACTTTACCCCAAGATCAAAAGAAAAAAAAAAAAATATATATATATATTCTCATAAAGAAAATGAAGCCTGTTTTTGGAGTCTTTAAAATTTATTGCATTTTTATTGCACAAATCGCACCATCCCCATTTTCATTTCTGAAATGCAAAAAAAATCAAAGCTGTGTTTTACATCTTTTTTTTTTTTACATTTTACATCTTAGGCAGAGATACAAATGTAAAGGATGTGAAACATCCCAGGGCATTAGAAATGCTGAGGGAAAATGTGCTTAATTGTCATGAAAATAAAGTCACAATGAAAAGAATCAATGTTCATGTTAAATATGCTTTGATTTAGTACAGCAAAAATTTATATATATTCATATATAATAATTTCTTCTTTTCAGTTTGGGGTGGAATATAAACTGGACATGTTTATTGAGATTCACATGTGTGTTTTCTCTATATGTTTCTCTATATGTGTCTTAACTGGGTTTTTCTGTAATTCTGCCAACTGCTGCACTAATACGGCATGTTCTTTCTCAATGAAAAACAAAAGCCAAGAGCTAAAGCCAAACCGCAGAACACACTTGCCAATCTCTGATCCCTCTGTCCCCAGTGCCTCTCTGTTGCATGTCCTAAAGGCTTTCCCAGCATTCACACATACTGATCTTGACACAGGCCAAGTGGACGGAGTCTATCACACCTTGATGTCACTGATGGACTCCATAGTGTCCATGATGGGCAGCTGGAACTGTAGTAAGAAGGAGGACTGCTGCCCGCAATGTAGATGCCTAGTCTGCAGACACCCTCGCATTTTATGATATGGGCGAACAAAAAAGTGCAGGGAAAGTACAGCAGAAGTGTGTGGTTCTGTGGGGGCATGTGATGTCTGTTAGTGTACCTGGCACAGAGCAGTGCTGCTGTCTCAAAGGCTCTCCGCTGTCTCTCGCCCCTTTCTCTGTCAAAACGCTGGACAAATGGAAAGACAGCATGGTAATGCTACTTGGCTCTGAATATCACTCGGTCATACCATTTGTCATCACCAAGGGGTGTGACCCCTGTCACTTCTAATCTCATGTCCTAAGTGTCTTGTCTTTATTGTTGTCACAGCACACATCATAATAGCTTTAGCACAGTAATTAAACATTAAAGCTCTACAGTCTACCACTTAAATTTCTTTTACTTGATCTTTATTTATGCTGGACCTACATGTTATTTGAGGACTGGATGCAAAATTTTTAGTTTTAGGTTATATTACGACAATATTTCCACATGGTTGGAGAGGAGAGGTCAAAAAAAAGTTGGCCTCACATGATCCAGTTAGCAAAAAAGTTGTTTTAGTAGTGAAGCCAGATATGTTTTAATTTGTAGTGATAAATTGTGCACAATAACACTATTGCGTTATTAAAAATTAATTTAATTATTTTTAAATTATTTTAAATTTGAGATTAATCATATAAATTCATTATCTTACTCGACCTGTGTCATCTCCCTACACGCTATAGTTGCTGTTACTGTTGTATTTCACCAACTGCTAAACACTGACTGTTATATATAAGAGCATTCACATGTTAATGTCAGGTTCAGCTGCTCTCTTTTGCAACCACAATCATTTTTTTTGTACCAGATTCATGTTTTTTATACTGTTTGTGTTTGCTGTCCTAAGCATGAAAGATCGCTGCCCACTGGCCCCTACTGTAATTTGTCTGTATGCATACCTAAAGCTGTATCGTATCTATCCCATCCCTCCCTCCCTTTGTTTGCCACACTCCTGTCGCCACACAACTTAATATTACGTGCAATGTAATTTTCTTTTCATCACTTTCTCTGCATAGGAATTTGTATGAATTCATTGGAAAGGTGTGCTCAAGCCACTAACTGTGTATCTCTGTTGTTGTTTACTTCACAGATTCACCAACCAGTGATTCTGCTAAATCTAAGGTGAGTTTGGCCGCTTCTCTGATAGGTCTGGTATAGTGGGTGAGTGTAATCTTTGCACCAGGCTGACGTGCTTCTCCCCTCCCAATGCAGCACCTGAGGGCTAATGTCATCATAAAGAAATTTGACAGATGGTGCATGGAGACCATAATATCATGCTAACTGCATTCAGTGTTACAATGTAACATTTAAGTCAGCTAAAATGTTCTGTATGTATCATTGTCTAGGGCTGGAAATGCTTTTTTTTAAAAGAGGTGCTTTTTTTTAGAAAATACTGGATACCAAGTGGCTTTCTTTACATGGTTATGTTACTGATTCTTAAACATTTGGCGACTGACTCAAATTAGCCAGTTGAATGATAAACAAAAGATGAATGTATCAGTCAAATCTAGTTACAGTGACAAAATGTTTAATGTATGTAACCCATACTTGAAATGTAGTGCAAGTTGTGAACACGCACACCCAGAGCAGAGGGCAGCTATCACTGCACTGCCTTGCTCAAGGGCACCTCAGTCGTTTTCTGCCAGCTGTGGGAATCAAACCTGCAACCGTTGGGTTACAAGTTGGACTTTAACCATTAGGCAATGACTAGTTGCAGTTGACTCAGACTCTGTCTTAAATGGCTTACTCACTCATTGAATCAGTTAGAATGGTTTTGACTCATTCATTAAACTGCAAGTTATTAAATAAACAAAAATTATTACTGCGTTTTGTGAGACATAAGCCAACCACACGCTAGTTGTTTTTGTATTTAATCTGCTATAAGATGCCACAAATTGTAGCGGTGTTGTGGTGTGCACACTTGTTAGGCACACTTCAACAGTTGTAGAAATTAGAACAGAATTCAAACCTTATAGTATAACCTGTTTGAAATGTGTCCAACCAGTGGTCAGGTGTGCATACTTTTCTCGCTCTCTTCAGTGGGTGGCTGACCTTACTCACTCTGGGGACAATTTGCTTTTCTCAGCGGCCGGTTGACTTTACTCGTTCTGCAAACAACTTGCTTTCCTTAGCGGTGACTGACTTTACTTACTTGTAGACGACTCACTCTTCTCAGTGGGCGACTGACTTTACTTACTCTGCGGATGACTTGTTCTCCTCAGCGGGCAACTTTGCTAGGACAATCTGGCATTTCTGAATCAAAGTCTGTAAGTATGTTTTATTATTTATTATTTGCTGTTCACGGTTCAAATGCGGAATTGGGCAGCGTAAAGTAACAAACTGTTTGTAGTTCTTACAATCAAAAGTGCAGATGAATTTATGTTTACAGACAGTATCCTCTGTTCCCCGCTTATAACTGGAGGCAAAAAGATGACAAATGCACTGTGTGTTCTGTTTCACTGGGGCTTGCAATGTTGGTTCTGATCGATCGGCTTGGTCATCTGCATTTTCTAGATATGACTCAGGCTCGAATTGATATGGTAAAACCGATGGCATTATTAACTGTTGTCACGGGTGAGGAATCACACGACACGATAGGCGGTGCAAAGATACCCCGGAGGGTGGATTTATTATTGAAACAGGGGTGTGAGATGCGTGGGGGAAGCAGCCGGGTTGGCTGCTGGTGCAGGTGCAGGTGCTGGTGCTGGTGCGGCTCGTGCTCGGGGTTGCATCCCTCCTGGCGGCGGGAGTGAGCGGTGGCGCGGGCTCCTTTCCGTGCCTTACGGCCACTCGCTCTGCTCTGGGTGCCAGGGACATGCAACGGTACTCCGGCTTGCGGCACTTGTAGCTCTCGCTCTCAGTTCCGTTCTGCTCGCCTTCCTCTCAATCCGACTCTCTCTCTTTCTCTCCGTCTTGGCGGAAGGCGGCGGCGTTTTAACGCCGCAGGTTGACGCGTCGCAGCTGTGCCCGGTCCGCCCGTGATGGGCTCGGGCAGGTGCGGCGCGTCCGTTGCCAGGGCGACGCTGATTGCCCCGGTGCGCCTCGTCACACTGTCTTTATAATGTCTTCAGAAGCTGAAATTCCCAATTATAGTAAGGGACATAACATTTCCGCCATATGCTTGAGATAGTCAGTCATAACACACTGTGCCAGCTGGCAAATCAGAGGAACCTGCGCTTTTCAAAGGAATGAGCTTTGTAGAAATCCATGTTTAGAAGGGCGCGGCATAGAGGAGCTACAATAATGTACAATGTGAAAAATAATGTGTTTTTTGAAAATTAAACTATGTTAACATATTCTATTACACCCATTACGCCCAATACACAAAATAATGGTCATACATAAAGACCCCCACCCTTATTTTTGTCATTTGGCTCCAGCTTTGTTTGAATTACAATCCACACAGGTTGGTTCATGCACTGGTGCTTTTAGTGTTGCAAGTGCTGCTTGTGACATGGTTGTTTTGAATGAGGGGCTTGATTTGGAGCTCTGTAACTGTCTCTAATATTTCTCTTTATGTTCAGTCCTTCAACCTCTGATTTCTGCTGCTTTCTGACAAGCAGGTGGAGTGTCTGTGTTAGCTGCAAGGGAAGTGGTTAGACTTTTTCCCTATGTTTTTTGCTAGGCCTCAATGCTTTGTAGCCTGCGTGCTGACTGGTTTTATCTGTCTGAATCTGTCTTTTTTTCCATCTCTTTTTCTTTCTTACTTTATTCAGCAGGGTTCCTGGGGCTTAGGGAAAGATCACTGCAGCCATGAGTTCCTGCAGCCACAAGGCTCCTCCATTTTTGCTGCAGCCAACCACAAACGAAAAAAGCAAAAAGTGAAACTGCAACCAAGCAGCTCTGATGATGACCTTGATACCATCTTCACCAAGAAAGAAAACCTAACTGAAAAGCAGAACCACCAAAACCAGGAGACAGATCCAGGGAGGTCCAGCACCAACCCATACAGGAAATTACCTGGACAAAAGAAGAACAGCATAGGTGCAGAGTTCCCCCCAAAGAACAAGAAGGAGCACAGGAGCTCATTCTTTATGAAGGCATCGTCCAAGCTCTCATGTTCACCAGGTTTCAACCGCCAGACCTCTTATCCTACCAAATCATCCCTGTCAGATCCTTCCTCACAGTTAGATGAAACCACCTCAGACTTGGGCACCATGAGCTCTGGAGCTTCAGTTTCCAGATCCAGACCTCGGAAATGGGGCACGATGTCAGCAGCCTATGAGTTATTAACAGTTCCTGCAGGGGCTTCATTGACTGCAGAGGTGAGTTCCATCACCTCAGACTACTCCACCACTTCCTCCAACACATTTTTGACAGGAGTGGAATCGATCACACTAAGCCCAGAAGTACAGTCTGTGACAGAAAGCAGGGGAGGGGATGAAGCTGATGATGAATGCAGTGAACTTATTAGCGAAGGCCAGCCAATGGAAACAGACAGCGAGAGTGATTTTCCAATGTTCAGTTATACCAGCGCTACGCCAGACATACCAAATACAGTGGACAATAACAACACCACATCCAAACTGGACAGCCATTGCTTGTTACCCTCCCATAAGCTGATAAAATGCAACAGTCTTTCAAGGGGGTGGTCTCTCCAACAGAAGACAGACAGTATTTCATCTGTTGAGATGGGGGCAGGCACTAGGAATCAAGGGATCAAGGAATCAAACCAACTATCTCGAGTTCTGGTGGTGATGAAGAGGGGCTGTTCTACCAGTAGCCTCAGTTCCTCATTCCACACTGAATCAGACCCTGTTGAGCCAGCGTGGCACCTTAAAATCACAGAAAGGCTAAAGTTTCGTCTGCGTGGCTCTGCTGACGACATGTTTGGTGACGGCACACAGAAGTCCTGCTCTACAGAAACCCGCAGCAAGAAGAGGGGTATAAGACGGTGGCATACTATGGGTGGTCAGCGAGATTTTGCTACACATGATGTCATTCATGACTGGAGGGAACAGGGTGGGGTGGGCCAAAGTGCTGAACTGTCTGCTGTGGAGTGCCTAAAACCTAAGTGTGACTCCCAGAACTTCTCTATCCAGAACTGGATTGCGTGCAAGCACCGACAGGCTGGGGATTTCCAAGTCAACCTGGAATCGGATGGTCAGGTTGAGCCAAATGAGGCAGAAATTGTAGAGAATCAAAAGAGGAGTGCTGATGAACAGCTGACTTCATCTGCGTCTCCATGTCCCCAGTCCAGCTCTGAACAAGTAAATGGAGTTGCATTAAAGGGCAAATACAGAAACGACCTGAATCAAGGAGCTGATGCTCATCCACAAAAACTTTCAGAAGCCCAAGTGGTATGCTCACGACTTTACCAGTATCTTTGAAAGTAAATTATCATCTGCATGTGTAAGTGTATGTAAGGGTGTGTCATAATGTATGTGTCATAATGAAGCAAATGAATGTACTTAGAGCTAAGGTTACTTCATCGTAATTTTACATGCCTCCTTATTTTTTATTACAAAAAATCTATAAATATGAAAATGCATTATAAAAAGAAATTGTATATATCTAGATGTATAGGCTGAAAAGTAACTGGAGTAGTTTTAACAATTTTGTGTTATTACTGTTGTGCAGGTACTGAAGCTGTTCTGAAAAGCTAGTAATATGACTTGGTAGTGAAGTTGT
This sequence comes from Botia almorhae, assembly GCA_036877575.1. Lineage (NCBI taxonomy): Eukaryota > Metazoa > Chordata > Actinopteri > Cypriniformes > Botiidae > Botia > Botia almorhae. Next base: position 27,006 of record JAZGTJ010001399.1, on the reverse strand, counting down.
TTAGTACTTAGAGGATAAGTTTTACAGAAACTGGAAGTTTCCTGCCTGTCTCTGATGCATTAACAGCATTTTTTTCGACTTGGACAGAAATGCATTTGCAAAACTGTTACTGAAGGTCTATAATATCAGAATAAAAAGGCATCTCTTCCAAGGTTTTGACAGTCATAAAACTCTTCTAACTCATATAAAGAATGTAATATGCTTGCTGTTATATTGACTAACATGTAACTTATCACAGTTTTAATTAGTGTAAAGTGTACATTTCTGTACAGAGTTATGTTTCTTATTCTGAAGGTAAGCCCTGATTGGGCCTGTTTTCTGAGCTGTGCACTGTGGATACATTTTACAGTGCGTCATAACAGCCAGACATAAATGGTTGTTTTTATATTTCTAGGGAATTGTGAAACTGCTAAACGTAAAGCACCAGAGCCTGAGCATCTGTAGTAGTACCAGGCTTGCTGGTACTGTCATGTTAATCATTTTAAATGCAAAGTGCAAACTAACAACAATTAAGTCGTCAAATTACAAGTTGTTCTATTTTCTTACAAAAATGTCCTGGTTCTGATGACAAGAACAGTGCCATGTGTTAATCATGTTGTTTCTTCATATGGAGTATGTATTGTAAATGACAGATAAAATAAATTTTTATACAAACTGATGCAAAAAACCTTCATTGGTCTAGTCTTAAAGGAATAGTTTACCCAAAAATGAAAATTTGCTTTTAAATTACCCTCAGGCCATCGAAGATGTAGATTTTTTTTCTCTACAGTAACAAATATTTTTGCTGAAACCATGTGGTTCTCAGTGATTCATAAAATGCAAGTTTGCGGGTTCTGTTTTCTTGGGAGTATAAAAGAAGATTTTCGAAATCACAAAATTAATCCAAAAAATGTGAGTGTTTTATCAATTGTGCACAAAACAGTACACAACTACCCCAATTTATTTCTCTTTAGCCCTTTCTTGATCTTAAAATTGTCTGACTATAAGTTGCATGGTAAATTATACATAACACACAAATCTAATTGTGCTGGTAAGCAGTAATGGGGGATTAACAGAGGGGATGCTTTTTGTTTTTTTGTTTTCAACAAAAAAGATCCCTCCTCAAATCGAGGCCTGGATGTGTTGAGCCATGACTATTTACATTAGGCAAGACTGCGGCTATAGAACATAATAATTTACCATGGCTCTGTCTTATGTTAAAACAATGTTGTAAAAAAAATGAAGTTATATGTTAAATAAAAATAAATTTAACAATCTAAATACATATTTCCTAAGAAACTACTTGCAGTTGCTTTGGAGAGTTTTACCAATTAATTACTTAAAATTTAATTCTTTAAAGCTGCAATCTGTAGCTTTTGTGGTTAAAAATAAACAAAAAACAGTTATTAAGCAAATATTGTACATAACAGACTGTAATTCAAAGTGGTCTTATTACCTTACCCCGATTCACAGCAATAAGTTTATAATAATTTAATCAATTTAATTGTTAATTTCATCTGTCAGGTCCGGATAAATATTAAATATAATTCTGTTAAATCTAATTCTATTCAAATTAGAACAAATAATGCTAAATAGATGAAATAAAAGTTGTCGTTCTAGGGTGACCATACGTCCTCTTTTACCCGGACATGTCCTCCTTTTTGGCTATAAAATTATGTCCTGGGGGATTTTGTAAAATATCATAAAATGTCTGTGTTTTTTACCTCATTTCACTGACCGTCATTAATTCAACACTTTAAATGCAGCCACTGCCCACCGGCATTATTCTGAGTTACCTGTTTGATGACGTGAAAGACCCAATTGTCAAAACAAAAACGAGGAGCTGCGCTGCAAGAGCTGTGTGTCACTAACATGCCGAAAGACAAATGTAGTTTCACCGACAAATTGCAAAAAAAATACCCGATGTTCAGTCGTGGTCGTGATAAATGGGAAGCATTGTGCACAGGGGCGGTTTTAGGCATGGGCGAACGGGGCAGGCGCCCAGGGCGGCATTTTGTCATGGCACGTGGGGGGCGGCACACGAAGTTGGAGGAAAAAAATAATTTTATGTATGATAGCTGTTATCTATGATACCTGTGCGGAAGGAGCCGCACAGAAGCTAAACGAGCGGGGGAAGGGGGCGTGGCGGTGTCCTCTTTTTGGATTCTCAGAATATGGTCACCCTATGTTGTTCAGCATAGCCAGACAGCACCAAAGTGCCACCTCTTAGGTGATGGAGCATGAAACATTATAATAGTCACCTTAAAAATGTCTCAAAAAAAAAAATCTCATTCCTGGGGAACAGTTTCAACTTACGTGTGAAAGGGATAACAGCAAATTTTCATTTTTGGGTGAATGCTCTTTACCCTGTTCTGTTCATTGTTAAGCTTGTTGGGCACGCGAGCGGCTTGTCGGATCCGGCACCATGTGCCAGCAAGCCTCCTGGGGGAGGGCAGTCCAGAAGCTCAAGGAGGAGGAGAAAAACCCATCAAGGCGGCTCATCCTCTCCTGTCGGATCCGGCTGTAGCCCCGGCGGTGGCACTGTCCGTCACTCCTGTGTCTGATGTGTCTGTCCTTATGTCTGTTCAGTCTGTCCTTTTGCCTGTTTTGTCCATGTCTGTGTGTGAGTCGGTGCAGGTGGCAGTTCCAGCAGTTAGCTCTCCCGATACCTCCACAGTTGGGGAGCGGTGGAGGCGTACTCTGCAAGCCTCGTTGTCTGTGCCCCAGTTAGGTCCTGAGGCGGCCATCTCGCCAGAGCCCGGTCCAGAGGCGCCCATCTCGCCAGAGCCCGGTATTAAGGCCTGTCTTGTCCATCCACATTTTAGAACTCTCACATGATCTGCTAGTGCTAGTTAAAGAAACAGATTTTTTTCCATTTTAAACTCATTCCACTTGTAATTAAGCAGAAGGATTATATGATTAAAAAATGAGAATTAAAATTGAGTCAATCCTGACATCCATAGACTTGGATAAACCCTTTATGAGACCCTCATGAAATATAATGGAAAGTAAATGATTATGTGTTAGCCTTTTTAACATTTTAACTGCTCCTATCTTCCTGGACCTGTTATTGCCAGTAAGTACAACCAAAATGCAACTCAAGCCTTTTTCCACTTGTAATTAATTAACCAGTACCTATAACTACTATTTAAGCTAATTTCTATTACCCTCTTGTTATTCACACACCCCTGAGACTTTCATATGCCATGCAGCAGAAATGAGAATACAGCTCAACAGTGGCCAGTCACTTTTCAATATTTTTGAATACATTTTCTCCGTAAGCTCAAAAATAATGTCTTTTCCTCATTCCCAAGATGGAAATATTTTCAGTGTTTAGCTATGGAAATTGTGTGTGAGCGGGATGCAGGCACTTGCAGAGGGGGGGCCGGAGGGTGCTTGAGCACCTGCCCTTTTGGCCCACTAGTGATCAAAGTGCCCTTTTGTTAATATTATTTTTTGTAATAATATAAAAATAATAAATATAATAATATAATAATAAAAAAATGTATAAAAATAACGAATTCGCGACAGCCTGCCCAATCGAACTATTAGTAAAATTAATTAATAATGTTTTAGCTGTAAATAGAATGACCCTCATGATGACCTTTCACGTGACGACCCCCCCCCGGAAGTTCAGGACGATCCGATCACGTTTATAACGCCAAGGATAGACACCGTTCGTGGCTGCTGTTAAGTGGTGTTTTCACCAGATTTAACGTTA
>JAZGTJ010001399.1:0-23256 GCA_036877575.1 Botia almorhae | reverse complement strand
AACTATTAGTAAAATTAATTAATAATGTTTTAGCTGTAAATAGAATGACCCTCATGATGACCTTTCACGTGACGACCCCACCCGGAAGTTCAGGACGATCCGAACACGTTTATAACGCCAAGGATAGACACCGTTCGTGGCTGCTGTTATATGGTGCTTTCACCAGATTTAACGTTACTTGTTATTATTATAAGAATGACGTGAAGAAAAGAGATTATGCACGAGTATTTATACTTTTTTATAGTTTGTGCCTGTGTAGTCTTCTCTGAAATAGCTGCCGATAATGTTAATGTCGTCATGTAAACAAAAGTGCATTTTCACTTCGTGAATCGTTCTTGCATTTTGGGGGAGAAAAGAACGTCATGGGCATCTTGGGTCTGGTCTTTTTTTTGTTTATGTAATGTGTCTAAGTATTATTATTATTATTATTATTAGGATTATTATTACTACTACATGTTTTATTTAAACAATGTAGAGTGCCTTCAAAATAATTATCACAGCACTTCTAAAATCTTTTTAGAAGTGCTTTTCTCCCCCAATAATCTTTCCTGTAGATCAGTGGTTAGAGCATGGTGTTAACTACGCCAAGGTCATGGGTTCAATCCCATTGCACATACTCAATGTATAATGATCAATGTGTAGTATAATGCAATGTAAGTCGCTTTGGATAAAAGCGTCTGCTAAATGTTAATGTAAAACGTTTGTAAGAATGCTTATTCAGATTTTTTTAACCGCCTAATTATCTTATCAGTACTACTTTAATGTCATTATGATTTAAAAATATATAAATTCAGAGCAAGATTGGAATATATTTATATTTTTAGTATGACAAAGATAGTTTTTCTACAACAACAGAACGAAACACTACAGTCTGTAAACTTAATAATATCCATCTAGCAATAAATGCCAATGTTGATATAAAATAAATAATATGTGTTTATAATATTACTAATTCTATTGTTTGAGTCCTGAACTAAACATAAATGCAATTAAACTTCGAATAATGCATTATTTGTCTTATTAATGACATTGTTACTTGTTACGTAAGTAACTGAATGCCTACAATGAGGTGATGGACCCGAGGGGCTCTTTAATGCCTTGTTCCAGGTGCCCTTTTTATACTTTGAGCACCTGCCCCTTTAAAGGTCTCTGCACGGCCCTGCAAAGGGGGGAAAGGCATTTTATTCCTGTGCTTTTATCATTTTAATCTTTCAGGCAATTGAAAAGTTACACTTCACTACATTTTATTTTGGAAGACAGACAGGGAGAAATGATTGAAGGTGACAAAGATTTTAAACAAATAACAGTGTCAGGTTTGCAGACAAGAAAAACCCAAAAGCAGACAGCGATTAACACAAACCAACTTTATTTAAACAATAACTGAAAACACAACCCAAACACAGGCTTACTTGACTAAAACAAAACTTCCCACAAGGGGGCGACAACAAAACTAAAACAAGCTCAGATAAAACACAAATATAATTAATAAATAAAGACGAACATAAACTGAGAGTAATCAAAATTATAAATAAATATAAACGATGATAACAAAACACTAAGAAAACAAGGCTTACTAGAAATTACAGAACAATTGACTAATATAAATAAATAAACAATAATCAAACTAAAGGACTTGGAACACAATGATGAACAACACGTAACACTGGACTGGACACAAACAACCACAGGACTATGCCGGACAAGATTGGGGAACAGCTGGGACAGGAAAACTCTGAACACGTGACACAAGCAAGAACACTAACACAGACAGGACTAGACTAAGCTATGGAGCACTAAGAAGAACGAGCGATACGACTAGCAAGCAACGAGCGAGGAAGACACGAACGAACCAGCACAGGACAGCAGACACAAGGGCAATAAATACAAAAGGGAAACAATGACAAACATGTGAGTAACATTAACTAAACAAGGAAACGAGGAAACAAGGAGGTGGGGTGATAACACAAGACTGGAGAGCACATGGCAGATGTAAACACAGCGGAGCCATGTGGTTCCACACAAAACTAGTTCAAGCAACTTTTTGTCCATACAAGTCTTAGAATTGCCATAAGCCATACAATATCCTTGTGAGAGGTACTGACTAAATTTAAATCACCCAAGTCTAATGCCCGTGGCTCTCGCATGTCACATGAACAATTTAGGTTTGTGAGGTTACCAGCGAAAATCGTTGTACTTTGTTCTTCTTACAAAGCTCTCATATGGCTTTTGAACATGAATTTAGGGTTTGAGTGCATTTTTGTGCTTATTAGACTTTAGTAGCTTTAGATAAATTAGATTAGTTAGTTACTAGCTAGCTAGGTTTTTATAACAGAGCTGCTGTGTAACTGCACAAATATATTAAAGACACTGGACAAATTTACAATTTGTTTCATTTAAATAAAAAAACTGTAATGACTGATCAGAGGCATCTGGATCCATCTGCAGTGTTTTAATAATAACAGACAGTGGAACAAACACAAATATCAAAACTTTAAGCAATCCTATAATCAGGCACAATGTAATCGTTGTCGTGATAATAATAAACATTAAACAGGCAAATGGTCAGGGCAGACAGCTGGCAGACAGAAACAATCAAACAAATCCAAAAAGGCAGGCAGCGAGAATCAAGAAACCAGGAAACAGACAGGGTGAGGGTTGTGGCCAATTGGTTACTGAGTCTACTTTGCATTCATCCATAGAAACTCCCTCGCTGCTAATTATATATCCTAAGAAAGAAGTGACAGAGCAGTAAAACTCTGTAACAGTTACCCACTGTCACAGAATAGGTTTTGGTGTAATACTCATCCTGACCCCTAGGTGGCAACTGTGGGTTTAGTAGGTAAAAGACAGGAAGGAGTAGAGGAAGAGGCTGATTCAGTTTGAATGCCTTATGGCTTCTCCCACAAACAATCCTGGTTTGAGAAAACATTTTGTTTTCTGCTCAACTGTAATTGTCTAATTTATACTAATTATTGCCATGTTGTGTTCATTTTTCTGTTTATAGTTAATGACACTTATGGTTAAGTTTAAATGTTAGTGAATCTTACTCTGTAATGTTTTTTTATTGACTGTTTGTTAAAGTGTTCATTATGATTATTTGTTTTTTCTAGAGGATTTTTTGTTTGCTTGTTTGTGGGTACTAATATTGCTACATGCCATGTGGGTGATCCTATGATTGCACGGTTGCAACGGTCTAAGGGAATCTAACAGGAGTTATCTGGACTACTAATTCGAGGATATTATCTGCCTCTGTACCTACAGCTTTATCTACATTTTCAATGGAAACCTCATATCATCAACAGATAAGACTGTTAAACTCTTATGGCTGTATAGACTAACAAACTGGTACTACTCATCCATACTGTTGAAGATTCCATAAGCAAACCTATTTACAGTTGATTGGGACACTGTGATTATTTTCATTTAGTTTATTTGTCATTTACTTTAAGATTTGCTTGGTGGGATATTTGGGTATATGTGAAGGTTGTGATGTTATGTAAATAGATGCTTGGAGATAACTAAATACATGCTTGATGAAAGAACACTGTTGTGGTATGGCATAAAATTATTCAGCTGTACAATTAGTTTTGCAATATTGATCCCCCCTTTTTAGTATGATAACAGATCCTTGCAAGATAATCGGAAATGTTACAACTCACATTTCTCTAATTTAACGAAAAAGATTGTTTTCAGGCTGTTGGCTAAACCAAAGGGCATAACTAGATTTTCATAATGACCTGAGGTAGTTGAAAATGCTGTCTTCCATCCGTCACCTTCTCGGATTCTTATTAAATTATAAGCATTAGAGAGATCTAATTTGGTGAAATATTTGGCCTGTCTTAGCTGTTCTAATGTGGCTGGGTAAAGGGTATCTGAATTTGATGGTCACCTCATTTAAAGCACGATAATCAATGCATGGCCTGAGACCTCCATCTTTCTTCTTCACAAAGAAGACAGCCGAGGCGGGTGAATTCGATGGACATATGAAACCCTTCTCTAGTTCTTCCTGTATATATTCCTTCATAGCTTCAGACTCAGGCTGTGGTAGAGGGAAGATACCACCTTTGTGATTGAACCGGGCACTAATTCAGTAGCACAGTCTATATCTCGATGTGGGGGAAGCTGCTTATTGAAAACTTCAGATAAGTCTCGGTATGGTTCAGGAATGGATGAGTCAGGAATGGATGAGTCAGGAATGGATTCGTCCTTGAGATCCTCTGTGCGTTTTACTGAGTGCAGGCAGTTGTTAGCACAGTTGGGTCCCCATTTCTGTAGTTCACAGTTTTACCATGAAATGGTCGGCTCATGTTGTTGTAGCCAAGGCATACCCAAAATTATAGAACGATGTGCAGACTTAATGATGTAAAACTAATTATTTTCATGATGTCTCCACGTATGGGATATCCGTCTAGCGCTTCCACTGTGAAAGAGCAATGGGGAGATGATAACGGGATATTAATATTCTCAGTAAACTCACTAGACATGAAATTCCCTGCAGCTCCAGAGTCTACTAAGGCACGGGCTTCCAGGGTTTGTTCTGCTATGCATATAGTGACGGGTATAGAAAATGAATTAGTGGGTGAAAAGGGATGGTGGTTAGACTCACCTGACGCCGTTCGGTTTGGGGCCTCACTCGGCAGGAGATCCTCAGATAACCAGCCTGACCACCATATAGACAAAGTATGTTTTCTAGATGACGTGATCTCTCCTCAGGGGTGATGCACGTATATCCAAGCTGCATGGGCTCATTGGTGAACGATGTAACAGGAAATTGGGGTCTCGGGCCTGGTCTGCGAGAACGTACGAGGTTATCTAGATGAATAGTTAAATCAATGAATTGGTTTAAATACTTTCCTTCATCACGACATGCTAGTTCCAACTGTAGATCCAGGTTTAAGCCTCGGTGAAATAGTCGTTTCAGTGTGTCCTCGACCCAGTTCGTCTGTGCAGCAAGCATTCTGAAAGTGAGAGCATACTCGGCAGCAGTTAATTTGCCCTGAGTTATTGTTAATAGTTCATCCCCCGGATCCCTGCCTCCAGCAGGATGATCAAACTCTCTGAATTGTGACAAAAACAAATCAAAGGTTGGGAAAGTGGGCCCATTTACGTTCTAGATAGCTGTGGCCCAGTCTAACGCTTTCCCAGTCAACAGTGAACATACAAACACTATTTTGCTTGATTCAGTTGTATAGAGAGCTGGTTGTTGTGTAACAAACAAAGAGCATTGCAACAAAAAAACTCGACATTGAGTAGGATTGCCATTAAATTTTTCGGAAAAGGCTAATCGTGGGCTTACCGGACCCAATGTTATTCCCGCTGCTGAGGGCTGCGTACTAGGAGTGGTAGATGTGGACTCGGCCGGGCTGAGTCGTGCTCCCTGGAAAGCTCTTACTAACTCCTTGGTCAGTGTAGTGAGACGAGCGAGTTGTTGACGGTGCTGAGCTATCTGACAGGCTTAAATCGTTAGATCAGTAGACATTTATGCCAACGCTGCTGGATCCTGTATCGGCGAAATCTTCTGTAATGACTGGAGATCCATCAGGCGTTTGGATCCATCTGCAGTGTTTTTTAATAATAACAGACAGTGGAACAAACACAAATATCAAAACTTTAAGCAATCCTATAATCAGGCAGAATGTAATCATTGTCGTGAAACAGGCAAGGGGTCAAGGCAGGCGGCAGGCAGACAGAAACAATCAAACAAATCCAAAAAGGCAGGCAGCGAGAATCAAGAAACCAGGGAACAGACAGGGTCGGTACACGATTAGCAAAAATACAATAGTAATGAACGCTCAGTAATGTCACCAGGGGCAAACAAGACTTCGCAAAGAGCGATAGTTTCAGTTCGGTATTTATCCGCTTGTGAAGATGATGTTCAGGTGCGATTCTGGAAGTGATCAGCATAGAAGTGGATTGTGGGAAGTTTAGTCTGGGATGGATGGGTTAATACTCTGGCGAAGGCTCCCTTTGCTGCCGCGATGGAGAGGGAGCTGGAGCCTTCACCGTAACAAAAACAATCCATCTGCATGTATTGTTTAATGCATTTGGCCCATGACAAATAGCAGTGGATCATGGGCTTAATACATCTGCAGGTGGGACAAGCCAGATTGTTGTCAGACTAAAGAAAAATATATTTTCCTAAAACAATAGCTTTCTAATGGCATTGGTTCCATAGTAATTATTTAATTAGCAATTTCTTCCAGCTGAGAGAATGCATTTGATGGAGGAGACCCAAATATGGAAAACAGGAAAAACAATAAAATCAACAGCTTTCCTGTAGCTCAGTGGTTAGAGCATGGCGTTAACAATGCAGAGGTCATGGGTTCGATCCCAGGGATTGCACATACTCAATGTATAGTGATCAATGTGTAGTATAATGCAATGTAAGTCGCTTTGGATAAAAGCGTCTGCCAAATGTCTAAATGTAAATGTAGATAAACAAACACTATCTCCACTAGTGTTGGATTAATCTACACAATGAAAACAGCATGGATTTTGCATTACTAGTCCAGCACTCTAGTCTAACAACTTTCGGTTTTGGTGTGTGTGTGTGTGTGTGTGTGTGTGTGTGTAATAAATACACTAACTTTTTGGATAATTATTTAATTAATTAATTAATTAACTGTATGTGACAGCATCTGCATCATTTTTGGGTCCTGAACATCCTGAACAGGGTTTATTTTTTATGATTACTTTCAAACTGAACTTTATCTCTGATGAATCAAATTACTTAATTTCTTAAACATGAAGTATTTTCAGATATTACACATACCAACTTGCTAAAAATATAAAATAAACTTGTGTTGTAAACAAAAAAAAAACACAGACTCGAAAATGTGTGTGGAGTGGGTGGAGAAATGTAAGTTAGGTTACATTTGAAAGTAGGACGGATTATCACTGCGGTGGTTTCCTCCCCCTGAGCAGCCATAGGTAAGAGAAGGCTTTTACATTATAATAGGGCTGACATGTTCTAGATACCCAATCCATTATCATGTGTACCTGTGTAGTAGGGCTGCACGATATTGGAAAAAAACTACATTGCGATATTTTTTTCCAAACGATATATATTGCGATATTGAGAGCCATCAATCCAGGCTAAAGTCAATAATTACCAATAATTACATATTAATAATTTCACTAATAAGCAAGCTAATAAGATTGCTAACTAATAAGATTGGTTTACAACAATATAACTTAAAATGAATATATTTTTTATAAAACAAATTATCAGCATTTTGGTTCACAATCTTTTAAGTCAATTTTTCTTAGCCAAAGTGCCAAAGTAAAACAGTGTTGGTGTTGGTCATCATAATCATGGCTAAATATATGAAATAAACAAAATGAAATAAAACTTTAATATATTTTGTATTAAATCTTCTAAACAGATTAGAGAACATATTCCTGTAAACAGAAAAGCTGAACACATTTAAACAGCAGCTTTACAACATCAACCCCTCTGAATGGTTCATAACATAACTTATATATTTTTAGTTTGTGTACTTTTCAGTGCAAAGTACCTCATTTTGGTCAACATCCTCCTTTATGTAGCCGAAATAGTCCCAAATAGATGATTTCGACTTTCTTTTTGGTACGAAATCATTTTTTTTCGGTGGATCCCCTTCGTCGCGCATTTTTAGCAGTGAATGTTGGCTGTGAGCTGTGAGCAGCGGCACAGCGAACCAATCACTGTGCAGGCACGCGGAACGTGCATGTCACCCCAGCAACAAGCCATACAACAAACTCGTGTTTACTGTGTGCTACCCTGGTGCTACCGTTCTCTTAATACACCATGGGCTTCTACCCTTCACATCGTATGTTCCGGCGATGTGCGCGTGAGCGATAGTCACATCGCAATGTCGATGTCAAAACAGAATATCGTTCAGCCCTACTGTGTAGGGAGTGTATGTCAATGCCCTCCCCCCCAATATGAACTGCTATAGTGCTTTGTGGAATAAAAGCAGCTATGAAAACAGTACTTGTATTGGTGAGCACATTTACTTAAAATAAAGTGATGTGTATATAGTGTATATATAGTGATGTGACTTCCGGTTCCTGTCTGACTTGCTCCAAGAGGTTTGTGTTTGTGCCTCTGCTTGTTCTGACTCTCTTTTCTCACTATTTTCTTATCTCTTTATTTTTGGTGTCTAAGTTATCATAACTTGTTTGTGTACTGCTTACATAGTATTGAATTAACTAGATACCGCTAGCTTTTTTTTTGTTATTCATTACAGACGACTCTAGCCGGTCAGCTGTTTTCTGTGTTTACTGTCTATATTGTCTTAATTTTCTGCGTTTTTTATCTGCCCCGAGTTTATCAAACAACTGCGGTAAGTAAGAATAACTTGTAAAACATGGTGAGTCATGGCATCTTCTCCTGTTATTGTAACATGCACTGTTTGCCACATGTTTAGTGTAGCCTTCTCTGTCAGCGCTGATGGTTTTACATGTGATAAATGTAGGGAAATAGTTAGAGTGATAGGGCTTTAGACCAGACTCTGAATGCGACTAGGTCCATACATTGTCCGGTTCCGATCGCAGATCCCCCGCAGCAGAAAAACTTTGTGACTGTGAGACGACATAGTCGCAGGACAAAACACCGCTCTTCAGTTCTGATCACAGTTTCAAACAGGTTCTCCCCACTCAGTGACGCACCCACTGAGACCTTTTGAAAGTGCCCTAGTTATCGGAGATTCTTTCATATATATCACTAAATGGCTGGATGTCTAAGTGGTGTTCACAGAACAATATAGGTTACATAAATAATTGGAAATGTTTTTGGGGTAGACCTGACCCCAATGACCCCTAATGATCTGCTTTTGCCAGCCGATCATGGCTACATTTCTCCTAGTATTACTCCACCTTAGTGCAGCCTGTGACACTATTGACCACAGCATTCATTCTAAATAGGCTTGAAAACTACGTTGGCATAAATGGAACTGCACTGGCATGGTTTAAATCATATTTATATGACCGAATCCAGTTTCTTGCTGTGAATGAAAAGGTCTCGTACTGATCACAAGTCCAATATGGAGTACCGCAGGGTTCAGTTCTTGGGACCCTACTTTTCACCTTATACATGCTACCTCCATTGTTGATCCGTTTCCATTGTTATTGTTACGTAGCCGGGCTTCCGTAACAGCGAGGAGCACAAAGACTTTTATTTTGATGTTTTAGTTTCTGTCTCGTATTAATGATGTCACTGTTGTTTTATGTCACTTCCTGGTTTGTGTTATTGGTGTCACCTGTATTTGTTTGATTAATGTGTGTATTTAAGTTCCTGGTTTCTCCTGTCTTGCGTGGGTTATTGTTTAGGAGTTTCGTGTCGTGTCGGTCGAGGTTTTTGGAGTTCATCATTTGTGTCTTATCTGGCTTGGATTTGCGCTTGTTTATTGGATTACTCTTTTGGATTGCCCTCTGGATACCTTTGCAGGGATTCTATGTTTATTCATTGTGGTTTGTCTTTTTGTATTTTTCACTTATCATTGCTGTCGCACATGTTGTCGTCCTTTTGTTTAACGGTTGTAGTTTGTGTGATTCCTATTTTTGTTATTTCATTAAATACCGCTTTTCTTTCAGTTCCGTGTTCCAAGCATTATTTTACTCACACAAATACAACCGTCAGTTTAGTTCCACCGTTACAGTTATGCTGATGATACTCAGCTGTACATTTCCTCTAGGCCCAACGAGACTCATAAATTCACTAAACTAACAGATTGCAAAGTTGATATTAAAACTTGGATGACAAGCATCTTTCTGTTATTAAATTCAGATAAAACAGAAGTTTTACTTATTGGACAAAAACCCTCCACACAGAACAACATAGAACACAGCCTTACTCTGGATGGATGCTCTATAAAGCCTGCTTCATTAGCCATAAATCTGGCTTTATTTTTGATAATTGGTCCTTTGAAAGCCATATTTAAACTGTTTTTTCATCGTAAAAATATTTTAAAACTACAACACATGCTCTCGAAGCCAGACACCAAAAATGTATTTATGCATTCATGACATCAAGACTCGATTATTGCAACACCCTACTTGGTGGCTGCCCTGCAAGATTAATCCATAAACTCCAGATGGTTCAGAATTCAGCAGCTAGAGTAGATCCTTTTCATATTTGGCACCCAAACTTTGGAATAGTCTTTCCAGTGTTGTCTGGGAGGCAGATACACTCTGTCATTTCAAATCTAGACTAAAGACCCACCTCTTTAATCTAGCCTACACATAGCCATATGGATTTATTTCTCAAATCCCCTAAAGGATTATTAGGCTGCATTCATTAGGTAAACCGGAACCGGGAACATTTTCCACAAGAACTGACGTACTGGCTCCACACTACATTTGTCTGTCTTTCATTCTCCAAGGTTCTGTAGTCAGCTGGATTCAAACTCTTAAGACCAGATGTTGGGGGACTGGATGACATGACCCTGAGACAGATCATCAGGATTTGATAGACTTCTTTAGTAAACCTATTATTTATTTACATGACAACTTTTAGCTTTATTTTGTTCCCGGCTTAGTCAAAGCAGTGTGATGTAGTGATGGGTCGTTCTTGAACGATTCGTTCATTTTGAACGAATCTTTAATGTGACTCGGGAAGAACGTCCCGGGGAGTGAACCAGGAAAATTTTGTTAATTGTGTTAATTTGTTAATTTTGTTAATAAGCATTAACAATATCATAGTGACAGAAATTGACAAACCTTTTTTATACTTTGGAAAATGCATTTTGATAAATTTATAATAATCTCTAAATATTATTCAAAATGCAACAAATGGAGTTTTACGTTAGTATTTGACTGATAAGTCGTCACGTGACAAAAGAACGAACGACTCAAACCCGAAGACTCGAGAGATGAACTAATCAATTCTCTTTCCGGCTCACACTGCATTGGTTTTGCTTATGGAGATGTCACGTGATGAACGAACGACTCAAACCCGAAGACTCGAGAGATGAACTAATCAATTCTCTTTCCGGCTCGGACTGTATTGGTTTAACTTTTATGGGGATGTGACATGATAAACGAACAACTCGAACCCGGACTTGAGGTGATGTGAGCTAATGATATTAATAATACCCAGGTAAACGATTAATTAATCTTTCTGTTTCTTATAGTATTATAGTTTTGTCTTGTTTGTAGTGTGATCAACGTTTGTTTAAGCAGTAGATGTGTAAGTGAAGTAACACAGAGCATTTTAATTATATTTTGTTAACATGAACGAAATGACTCGAAAAAAGATTCGTTCATTTTGTTGAACGAGACTCAAAGGACAGAGTCGGTAAAATGATCCGAACTTCCCATCACTAGTGTGACGTTATGGCTGCAATTAGTAATATTATGCCTCATCTGTTTTTGTTGGCACGATCTCTCAGTGCCCGACATATTATCAAATATCAGTTTTCCATCAATAAGTAACTATAACTCATCAAAATCAACTCTGTTTGTATGTAAAACACTTACAAATTGCAGCCTTAATGTGCCAGAGGAGAACTGGCCCTCCTGGTCAAGCCTGGCTTCTCAAGGTTTTTTTCTCCATCTATACACCATTGGAGTTTTGGTTCCTTGCCACTGTCGCCCTGTTGGCTTGCTTGCTGGTAGACTGCTGACGTCTAACTTAGCCTAGGGCTTTGTAAATTGCAAACGGCTAATATTTTATTAAATATATTTTACGTATGTATGTATGCTACTTTTGCATGTTATGTAGTTCATGGTACTATTGGGGTATAGGGGGACAGGGGTATGAGATGTTGTCTATTATATGCCATCCCTATGTAAGCTGGAACGCATATCTTGCTCAACAATTTTGTGGTTTTATCGGTTTAGTCAACCCTTTATTCGTAAACATTCTATAAACCTATAATACCTAATTAGTCTTACATCCCACACATATTATTTTCAATAATACCTTTAACATATCTGACATTTGTTTTTATTATTATTATTCTTTGTTTCTATGTAAAGCTGCTTTGAAGCAATATAACATTGTAAAACGCACTATATAAATAAAATTGAATTAAATATATGCATGTGAGCAGGTATGTGTGCATACATACATTCTCTATGCACTCTTCCTCTCTGTAAATGCTCTAGTGCACATTCCCACATATAAACTCTCTTTTAAGTCTTGTTTACACAACAATCTGTCACAGCTGTAATTAGCAAAATGGAGAGGTGTTGGTTCACTGCTAATGACATTTATTACATTTGAATTTTTTTTATTGGCAGATTGCTGCAATTACTGCATTACAATTACTGCAGCATGTAACCAACCTGACCAATCCCTAATGCTCTAACTCTCTTTCCTACATAAACAACTTCTGTTCATCCTTTCTCTAGTAACATAATACAATATCCACTTGTAAATGTAGTTTGCAGACTTGGCTTGTTGGTTCTTAGGACAAAATGTTTAATGCTCTCGTTGCTTGTATGTCGCTTTAGATAAAAGCGTCTGCTAAATGAATAAATGTAAATGTAACCAAGGACACAAATTGAGTGCTAAGAAGAACTGCAAAGTGCTAATAAGAAGGTAGCATTGTAACTGTAGTTTTGTCAATAAAAAAGTTAGCTTTGGTACAGAGAAGTGTTCAAAGTCCCAGCAATGTTGTATATAATGTTGTGTACTCAGATGCACATCATTGGTGAGCTAATGTAACTTAAATGCCCTTCCCATCATCTGTGCCAATAACCAAATAGGCTATAATTCAACATATTGAACCACAGCGCATAAGGCAACTCAAGTTCAAATCCTACCTTATGGGTTTTTTTTGGCTCCTGTTCCGTCTCTCACCGTGGTATGATTTCATGTTTGCTCTTATATAATAAAAATCTATAAAGACCAAAGGTAATTTAAAAACACTCTCTCATTTAAAACATTGAAAAAATACCTGTTTAGCTGTCAAGCTACACTGGGATACAGCTCCATCTGGGAAAACCTCATTACTAAACAACATCTACACCTATTTCCTCAACTACAGAGTTACATAATGGTATGGCATAATGCAATGGTAAAACACTGGGTTTATTTTTAAATGTTTACACATTATATGGTCCAGCTGGAAATTGTCAAATTAAGTTTGGTTGAACATTTGTGTGTGCATAATCTCAGTCAAACTTCCAACATGCTGCTTTTCAGCAACCAGCATTAGACAGTCTAATGGGCCAGAGTTGCTAGTGTTTTCTGGGTGGTTGCATTCTGAAGCCAGTTGCAACAGGTGAAAATACTATTACAATTACTACTAAGATTATTTTTCACTTGATAGGTTTTGCTACAATGTTGCACGGCCCTGTAGATATAGCCCAGGTCCATAGCTTAGCACTACTGTGTAAGATCAAATTTAGGAAATCGAGACAAATGCAGCAAGAATCTCCAAGACCCAAATGCAACATCATCGGTAAATCAAAAAAACTAATCTATAGTCAGTGATGCTCTGCATATTTACACACAAACAAAATGACAGTAAGACTTTGCACTAACTTGTAATTTACTTTTCATTTTCTTTAATTAGTTTAAGCTTATAGAAAATCTAATAAAAATGTAAAACTGAATTTTTTATCACAGACTTCCATCCAGGCAACCTGATTTCTTGCCATTTTGTCCCTTTATAGTCTTTCTCAGCATAATCATAAGCAATAGACCCGGGTAACCTTGTGAATGTATTATATGCTTATTTAAAATCACATTTATTATGTCAACCAGCTAAGACAAAACTGGTGCGTAACCAGTTGTTAAATTACCTGTTAAATTACAATGAAATCTACTTTCCACCTGCCGAGTCTGTTTACCTCCGCCGGAAAACTTGCAAGTTAACAAGTTTACATGAATGAAAGCAACGTCTTGGTTACATATTTAACCCCCATTCCCTGAAGGAGGGAACGGAGACGTTACGTCAACTGACTGACGTATGGGGTCTTGCTTGAGAGCCCTATCACCTTAGCGTAAAGAAAAAACGTGCCAATGAGCATCGGCCAGAGAGGAAAGAGCCAATGAGCATTTGGGCAAAGCGCTGCGCACCGGCTCACGCCCACCCAGAAGCGGGCGTATAAAACCGGTCAACGCACGCTTTTATTCAGGTTCTTGCTGAGGAGCCGAGATGTGTCCCGGCCATTCGCGGTGAGTCAGGCTTGCGGCAGGGGGACGTTCAGGGAACGGGGGTTACATATGTAACCAAGACGTTCCCTTTCAGTCAGTCACGTTCGACGTTACGTCAACTTACTGACGTATGGGGTCCCTGTGGAAAACGCCGCAAGCCGACCCACGTTATGGGCTAGGAATGTCTGTACGGGCAGGCAAAGCGTGCCTCATAAAACAGTTCCCCTGCCTCCATAACCTTCCAGCACTCCACGCAGGCAGCATGTCGCAGCCCAGTTGGGTGCGGAGCCCAATCACGGAGGGATCGTGGCGGTTGTTCCTATCCCCAAGCCCAGGAAATGGCACCTCGGTGCATGGGTCTCCTTCCTCTCATGGGATAGCCACGAAAAAACACCGGGAAAAACGCCCGTTCCAGAGGAAAGGCGTTGCGGAGACCACACCCCACCAAAGGGGGTAATGTGTGGAAAAAAGATATAGACTGACTTAGCAGTACTACCCAAGATAAAGTCTCGGTGCAGGTCCTACCTACTGGGACGGCTCACTGCCTACAGAGACCGGCAGCTGTGAGACGCCAAGGGAAGACACGGGTTCACCAACAGGGGAACTGTACTGTGGAAGATACACATGAGGGATCACCAAAGGGGAATCACTACCCATGGAGCACCTAGCAGACCGAAGGCATACATACACAAGTGTTGGGCCTGGCGTGAGGCTCCTCCGCCGAGCCTGCTCGGCAAAAGGTGCCTGGAGGAATCACAACGTAGGGTTCACAACTGGGAAACCACTGCGAATAAACAAACCGCCTAAGTCCCCCTATCCCAGGGGGGAGGCGAATGCAAGCATAGACACCAAGCGAGTCCTCCCGCCCACTAGCCAGTGGGCCCCAACACACGGGAGGAAACTGGCTCTACCCTGAGGTTATAAAACCTTGCAAAGGTGTTGGGTGTCACCCAGCCCGCAGCTCTGCAGATGTCTGTTAAAGAGGCGCCGCGTGCCAGTGCCCAGGAGGAGGCAACACTCCTAGTTGAGTGAGCCCTCACTCCGGGGGACACGGCATACCCTGGGCCTGATAAGCCAGGGCGATGGCATCCACTATCCAGTGGGCCAACCTCTGTTTGGAGAGGGCCTTCCCTTTCTGCCTCCCTCCAAAACAGACAAAGAGCTAATCGGAGCTTCTGAAGCTCCGGGTGTGCGGTCCACGTAAATGCGCAAGGCGCGGACGGGACACAGCAACTCAACTCGTGTCTGCCTAAGTACTTACCTTCTACTGCCAGGTGAATGTGCTTCTGCGTGAGCATCTTGAAAGGTAGCTTGTGCAGGTACCGGTTCAAGACACGCAGGTCCAAGATTGGCCGCAGTCCACCTCCCTTCTTCGGCACGATGAAGTACGGGCTGTAAAACCCTGACTTCATCTCGGCTGGACGGACAGGCTCTATCGCGCCCTTCATTAGAAGGGCCGCAATTTCCGTGCGCAGGGCCGCAGCATCGCTGGCCGCCACCGAGGTGGGCCGGATACCACGGAACCTGGGGGGGACGCCTGGCGAACTGAATCACGCAGCCGAGTCTGATCGTCCTTAGGAGCCAACAGGATGGCCTGGGGAGCTCTAGCCAGGCCCCAGATACCGTGCCAGTGGGCCCTGGAGGAGGCTGAGCCACCAGCCCCGAAGGGGCAGGGGGTGAGAGGAGAGGGGCCGTGCCCCGATGACACACCCGCACCTGCCGCAATGATGGATGAGCCCGGGAGTGAGGAAGCGACACGCTTCTCACAGGCGGGCAACATCCAGTATGGCCCAGAGGGTGAGGAAACTGCTCTTTCAGTGAAAATGCAAGCAGTTGCCTGGCGGCAGAACAGAAAGAAACAAAAGCTCTCCGCCCGGCCCTCCACCGGGGAAGGAGCGGTGCCTTCACCACCTCCCGAAAAAGAGCAGTCCCTCTTCCCTCCAGGCGACTCCACTCAGGGCCGCTTAGCCGTCCTCTTGGAGGGCTTGTCAGGGGCCTGAGGAGCGGGCGTCGACTTCCTACGGCCGGCTCGACGGGGACGAGGCTGTGTCCCGGTCTGCTGGGCAAAGCCCTCGACAGTGTCGCCGAAGAGGCCTCCTTGGGTGATGGGGGCATCCCAAAAACGAGCCTTGTCTGTATCCCGCATCTCCACAAGGGTCAGCCACAGGTGGCGTTCCTGGACCACGAGGGTGGACATCGTCTGGCCGAGGGCCCACGCCATGACCTTAGTCGCCCGGAGGGCGAGGTCGGTCGCCGTACCCCTCCATCAAGGGTAGTGAGAGCGGAGGGGAAGTGGCTTCGGGCAGAAAAAGGTGCCTTCCACGACTACTGCACCTCCAGTTCCTTTCTTCCTCCGGGAAGAAAGGAACTGGAGCGGGACGGGAGCGGTGGAGGGTTCCATTCCAGCCCAATGGCCGCGGATGCCCTGGCAAGCACGGCCGTCAACTCTGAGTCAGAGTCAGTTAGACCAGCCCGCCCCGAAGGGGGGGTCCAGCGTCATCCTCCGGTTCACAATGAGGGCATGAACCCACTGTGAACACTGCCTCAACATGCAGCCTGCCCAGGCATGCGATACAGCGATCATGGCCATCAGAGGACGTCAGGAAGCACCCGCATCCAGAAATGCACGGACGGAAAGACATCTTTGAAAAGACGCTCACCGCCCGTGGAGCTCTGTAGAGGAAATACTGTCTTGTGAGAATGTGCTCGACGGAGCGCAGGTCCGCCAGGCATGCAGAGAAACCGCCGAACCCGGAACGAAAAACACAGCTGAAATCCGCCTTCTACTCGCAGAATGCTGGTGAATGCTGGCGAACGCTGCGAAGATGTGGAGCGAATGTATAAAACACAAACTCTGCTCCGAAGCAAGAAGCTAAATGTAGCTTCCGGCGTGCAGCGCTTTGCCCAAATGCCCACTGGCTCTTTCCTCTCGGGTCGATGCTCATTGGCGTGTTTTTTCTTTACGCTCTCAAGCAAGACCCCATACATCAGTCAGTTGACATAACATTGAACGTGACTGACAGAAAGGGAACAGAAGAAGAAAATTGCTCTGAAGAAAAAGGGAGGGAAACAAGTGAGGCATGTTCTAAATTCTCTGGTGAAAAAGAGGGAAAGAGAAAAGATGTGGGGTTTTACAAACATAAAGGTGTAATATAGGCATACCATTTCAGTGTGAGATCACAGTTTGAGATCACAGCACTGGACCATGATTTTTACTCCTGCTTATTTGTTTGTTCTCTCTTTTTTAGTTTTCACTTGTGTTTGGTTTGTTCTGTTTTTTTGTTTCTGTGTCTTCTGTGTTAAATTTGTTCTGTATTTCCTTTCTCTTTCATTGTTCTCTTTATTTCATTCTGTAATTTGTTTCCTCTCTCACTTGTTCTTGTTACGGTGGAGGCTCCAGCCTATTCTCCGCCGCACCACCAGAGGGACGAGGCACTAATGCACTTACCTGGACTGAATACTTCCTGTTCATCACCTGCAACTCATGAAACACTTCCCATATAAACCGGACATTTTCATTTTCCGGTCTATTGTTGGTTGGTTTATCATGTATGATTTGGATTGTTTCTCGCTTGTTTGCTGCCTGCCCTTGTATTTTGGATTGCCTTACTGTTATTGATTGTTTGCTGCCTGCCTCGACTCACGCCTGTCTTATGATTACTCTCTTGCCTTGTCTACGCTGTGATTGTTTACATTTACCGAACTTGCCTGTCGACTCTGTCAATAAATATTACTGCAGATGAATCCTACTAGTCTAGTCTGGTCCTTTGTTACAGTTTTACACTTTCCTTCACTATTAATTCATTTTGGTCTGTCTTTATATATATATTTTTTTCCTGGCATCCATTACTTTTCCTCTTTCTCGTAATGTTCTGCTCTTTGGAAATAAAAGGTTTCTGCAGTTTTTATTAAAGCCAGTGGGAGCCAATCTAAAGTATCAATACTTGAGTGGCGGGATGTGGCGTTGTATGGCAGCTAAGCAGAAAACAAAGACTGGTGCACTGGTAAAGCTTATCTAAGATTATCTAAGAAAGTAAAAACAAACACATTGAAATAAATGTCTGGGGAAAATAAGACAATATGCAAACTAAATGTGTCTTACAAATGTGTTCAAAAGCATTATAAATCTTTGTCAACCTATAAAATATTGAGTAATGTCAGGTCTGTGTTCTCATACATTAAAACTGTACAACGAAATTACTACAAATACAGCATTTGGTGTTAAAAAAGGTACAAATGGAGTTTGTACATTTCTAAACATGGATTTAACATGAAATCATCAGTGTCTGGCTCTGGCTGTCTTTCTGAAGCAAAAAGCAACTTCAGTATACTATACATCCTCTATACTATACATCCTCTATACATACAAGAGGTAGAGAAACTACCTCTTCCTCTCCCTGATATTAGCCAGACTCATCCACAAATGTCTCTCTGTGGCCACCATAGCCGCAAGCATTTCATCAGCACGATGCATCCTGCATGCCCGTGCTCTCGCATTCCCTACACTTTTGCGTAAATTGTCCGTGAATGCAATAAGAAAAAAAGATAAAACTCCTCCCAAGATTGAGGAGAAAGAGTAGGCTCATAGGAGCTTTGCAGTTCTAACCAAAAGAAAATTGTTCGTTAAGCCGGCCAGGAGTAATTGATGGCTTTTTGCACCTGCAAAACATGAATCAGCTTCAGATATGCAGGGCAGGCAAGCTAGAGAAAGCTCACCCACGATTGCCTCTCAGCCACATCCTGCATTTCTTTGTTCACTGGCAGAAGGATGATATCCAATAGATCAGAGAACGCCGTAAAGAGATAAAACAATGAACAGCTTTTTCATATTAAAGGGGTATTTGAATTTTTTTCTCAATATTCCTCTTTGAAAAGTTGCCTTCAACCTATACATCTCCCTCTGGACATGACACCCTTCCTGACACATTTCCTCAGACGTACCTAGTTGATTTGGCATGACCCTGCTCCTGAATCATAGTTGCCTTGTGAGCTATTATATTAGAAATAGAGGCCACTGGTCCTAGTCTAAATGTACACTTCTGCCTTTATTTTCACTTTTTCTGCCCTTTTTCTTTGCCATCCTTAAATAGCATGAATGACAGAGCACAAAAAATGGACAATAAAGTCCAGAGTTGTCATCAAAGAACATTTAGTTCTCCTTTTTTTATTAAACAACTTTCCTCAAAACCTTTAAAGTCAAAGTGCGAAAGTTTGATCTCCACAGCCAGGGGAAAGACGCTAAAGCAGGAGATTTTATTTTATTTCAAAAGTTTTGCTAATAAGTTAAAAAAATTTGGAAGTAAATTCAAAACTCTTTTATAAATTCCATTAAATCCAAGAAATCAAGAAAAATAAATGTCCTTTATTTTGTCAAATCTCTAATCTATCAGTTCGTCCATCCATCCAGAGAGAGAAAGAGAGAGTTTTTGTCTAAAAGGCCAGATTGTTTTTGGCGTTGCCAGTACTTTAGAAGAATGCCTAGATAACTGATCTGGTTAGCGGCCATTAGTGTCAAAATGATTCAGGTGGCCAATCAGATCAAAGAAGATAAGAGTTACTGGCCAATCAAATACAGGCTGAAATTACTATTCACAGAAGCAAAGCATTAATTTTAGCAGGACACTCGCTCTTCTGTTTTACCTGTGAAAGAGTACAGCATAAGTAGTTAAAATGTAAGATTTAATGACTGTTTATTAAAAATAAAAATAAACAACAAGACTAATATCCACCTATACAAAATGCTGGTTTAAACTGAAACTTGTTTATGTTCCCTTTTAGTCAGTCACTATAACAGGACTATAAGACAGAAAATAGAGAGTACAAAAAATCGGACAAAACAGTGATTGTTAAAAAGCATTGTTTATGGAATGTCTCTGTAAAACATGAAAACCTGTGTGTTTGTGTGTGTATGGTGGGGTTGGATTTTTTTAACCCAAAAGTCAGCAAAACCTGACAAATGTAAGCAAAACTTCCTTTTGGGAATATCCTAATTTGTAAAAACGCTTAAAATATAGTAAATAAAATCTTTTAAAATTGTACAAATGCAGAAAGTTTCTGTTAGTGTTAGAGTTAGAGTGTGGGTTATATTGTTTATAGCTAGCTATATAAAACACTATAAAAACAATAGAATATATGAACATATAATACTGTATAACATATAGTATAAAAACAATAGAAGTCTTTTATATATACCAACTTCTATTAAGATAGATAAGTAAACGTGTGAATGAGAGTGGGGGTTAGTTTACTTAACCATATATTAGGGACAAATTTGTGCCCATAGGAAAGCAACATCTGACATTTCTGATAAAAACCTTTTGTATAAACACTATAAAAATTGATCCTACATTGGGTTATATTATTTATAACAAGCTGTGTATAAAAACAATCAAAGTCTATGGAATGTTCCTATTTAGACAGATAAGTTAAAACCTCTCCGATGTAATTCATGCATTGTAAATGATCTACTCCAACTTCTCTGGGAAAGACACACACACAAACGCACACACAAACACACACTCACATGTTTGGTTTACAGGGACTCTCCATAAGTGTAATAATTTTTATATTGAGCTAATCAAACTTTCTATCCTCTCTTCCTAACCCTAATTCTCACAGAAAACTCTTGGCATTTTAATTAAAATATAAACACCATTTAGTATGTTTTTAAGCTATTTGGGAATGTGTCCTCATAAACCATGTTTAAATTGTTATACACCTTTGTATCTTTGTAAACTTTGTTACACATACCAGTAAGAAAGAAGAAATACAACCTTCATTCATTCATTCACTTACTTGCTTGGATGTGATAATGCTGTGGTGTGAAGTGTGTGTGTGTGTGTGTAAACGTGGAAATAAGTCACGTATGACGCAAGGAGCCCCCAGATGAAGTCATCAAAGGTCATTTAGTCAGCCGGGTAGAGGGTCTGTTGGTCTAATTTATCAATTTCATTTTAAACATTTAAAGAAATCACAGACATCATATCTAATTAGGCATTTGAATAAACCCATAGAGTTAATGTTTAATGTTGTCACACCACAACAGGTTCTCACCTCACACCATTTGTGCTACAGACATGAAAGATGTGGCTTGTTGAGTAGAGGAGTAATATGTAATTTAAAGCATTGTACTGTAGAATAATGTGTCATTATTAAGCGGTTCTGTTATTATGCAGTGTGCATAATGTTATTCAGAATATTATTCGGTCCTTCCCACACACAGACTTGGATGGGCTGCTCAGGTATATTAAAAGTCAAGCCTACCCAAAAATAATATTTTTGCCCATAAATTTCTCACCCTCAAGGCATTCCAGGTAGATATGATTTTATTCTTTCAGCCTTATACTATCGGAGTTATATTAAATATTATATTATATTAAATATTGTGGCTCCTCCTAGCTTTAAAATGGCATTGGATGGCAATCATTATTTTGAAGCTGCAAAAAGTCCATACAACTCCAGGGGTTAATAATAATAAGCGGAATAATATGTTTGTGAAAAAAAGATTACTATTTTAAGTGTATTTAGCAATCAACTGGCGCGTTTCAGTGTAAATGTATCTGTATTAAAGCTACACCAAACATGGTGGCAAGATGGCTCCAAATCAATAACGCCACCAGTAGGGAGTGAGCACTTATCAAAAAAAAAGCTACAACCCTGGACTTTTTAACATTTTCCACTTAGCAAAGAAAGCTGGGAAAGGGTGGAACAGGCTACATCCTACCTGATAGGTGCTATGTGGTAGATACAGCATTTGGATATACTTGCAAGGTAGAGGGGAGTACCAGAATGTTAGGTAGGGAGTGAAAAGGTGCAGATACAAACAACGCACCCAGCCAGTTAATTACATACCACTCTGAAGATTATAAAATCTTGCAATGGTATTGGGTGTAGCCCTGTTCCATTTACATATGTGTGTCAGCTAGACACTGTAGCTGGCAAGCTACATCCATCGTCACATTGCAAACAAACTGAAAGCCACGGCCCAACATATTCCTTATTAACTTACTGAACATTTCCCACTCCAAAACTCTCCATTATTTCTTAGAGAAACCTTGAAACAACTCCATCTCACTCCCCCTAAATCAGGGCTGCATTTCTAACAGGTAATGTTGCACATTCTCTGGCTGTAGAGTGTCAATGCCATCTTTATGGCATTTTTATCATTTTATTGTTCTTCAGATCGTAATTTTCTCACTACCATCCATGGACCAGAATACAGAAAACCTGAAGTGGAACTGGAGTGAAGCAATTGCAGAATGTTTAAAGATCACACTCGGATTCATGCTGTTGTACCAAATATTTATGAATTTATACATTTCATTATTACATAAACTATTACTGCTAGCAGGCCAGCATAGCAATAAGCGGATAAAGAAAATTTCAGCTCTGTTTAATTTGTGTTTGTTTCTGGCCACAAACAGCTGTGTGCTAAGTTGGCAGGTTTCCCTAGTCCCGTACAGTATCTTTGATGAGGGAATTTTTGATGAATGACTGTATAAATCCTTCTAATATTACAGTGGGGTTAGGAGACATGGGGCAATTTAATTATGCCATGTACAGCAAACAACTAGGTTAACACGAAAACCACGCCATCAGCATTTCTCCTATCAAGAGCATGTTCATAAACCACTGGGACTTGACTAATACTTAGGGTTGTACATTTCAGAAAACAATTAGGACACCTGGTTATTAAAGACTATCAATATAATAGGATAATATGGATTTTGGCAAAGTTGTCAACCCATCAAAATTTCCACCACAAAATTATAAATTGATGACATAACCATAAGATTATGTGCAAGATTAGATTCCACTACACAGATGTATACTCACAAGCATGGGCTGCATATGTATAAATTTATATAATTTTATATTTTAGATTAATTTTATATATTTTATACTGTATGTTTCATATACCTCCCACATTGTTCTGTTATTGTTCTGTGGCCGACCAATCTATGTGCACTGGCCAGACGTTATTTTGTTTAGCAACTGTTGGACTTTTCTCTAGTCCTGCATGTTCAAAAATCGGACAGAGGCGGAATTGAAAGTTCAATCTTTCAATGAAGCAAATGGATAAAGCATACAGAGCTCTGGCTGCAGAACTAAACCCTATACACAATGAGTCTTATGCATGGGCGCTCCACACTGCTCCCTAAAACCTT
>JAZGTJ010001398.1:0-57249 GCA_036877575.1 Botia almorhae | reverse complement strand
ACCTGTTTTGTAATGTAATATGAGGTGCACTGTTTGGGAGGGGGAGCGAGTCTGGCCAACTCTGCTTCTCTCTCTCTCTCAGAAGGCTGTCTTTGCCGCACCCTGTTTAATGTATAAAAAATTGTAACACCTCAGCACTGACAGGAGCTCAGCCGTGGGATAGAGCGCGCATCGCCCGGCATATTTTTGGGGTAAAGTGTTGGTCTCCTGCCAGGACTGAAACTGGCTCCCCAGTCCAAAGGTGAAGGTAAGGTATCACATTTATCCATTACAACTCTGTAACTTTACATTTATCTCATTTATACATTACAACTTTGCAATTCTGTGCGATTGTGTTGAATTCTTTTATCTATTAAAACTATATTTTACTGTTGCTCTGTGTGGACCTTCATTTGTTACCTTATTCCTCGAAGGAAAGTGCACATGCCTCTTAATCTGACACTTTTGGGTCAGACATAATTAATCACAAATTAATCAAAACAATGTCCTAATACAGATGTCATCACAGAAATGCAGCAAGATTTTCATTGCTGAAATAATTTTAACTGCATAGTAATGAGAATGTGTGAGAAAAATATCTTAATGACCCTAAATAACACCTTTTTTTAGCAAAATATAATTGTGATTTTGGAGTAAAATATAACCAGACATGACCAGGTTTGATGAGATATGCCTGTTTTGTAAATTTAAACAGTATGTGGCCT
This sequence comes from Botia almorhae, assembly GCA_036877575.1. Lineage (NCBI taxonomy): Eukaryota > Metazoa > Chordata > Actinopteri > Cypriniformes > Botiidae > Botia > Botia almorhae. The sequence goes on along the minus strand of JAZGTJ010001398.1, from coordinate 56,545 downwards.
TTGGAATTATAGAGCATTTATTTTGGACCTACCTCATATCTGTAACATGCACTCATACTGATGCAATCTTTTTGCAAAGTTTTGCAATACGTTTTGCCATATTTTCACAAGGCAACTAGGTCAATGCATAGACTCATTCCTCTCTGAAATATGTGTCTTGTAGATATATCACATTATTTTTTAAATTAATTTTTCAGAAGTTATGCATGTCATTTATCTTGTGGACTTTCATTTTGAAGTCAGTTTTGTTATAGCCGCTATACAGTGCTGTTAGGTCATTTTACATAAATGCTTATGCTTTTTATTGATTTTTTTTTTGTTTTACCCCATGTTTGTGCAATACACCCACACACAAAATCATTTGCATTTACAGCTGTCACATAACTTAAGGGCAACGCTCTACTAGCAACACAGAATGCCTTTTACAGGGACTGAGGCCATTACAACATTGAAGACATTCCATATTTGGAGATAAGCAACTGTATAAATGCTTTATTTAATTGTGGGAATTTACATAAATGCACATCAAGTGCAGTCTGTTCCAGGACTGTCAAATTTGGTAATACATTTACAATAGAAATAAAAACCATGTGTGTGCGTGCGACCAAGGGATACAATACCACCTAGTGGCCTAATTCGCCATCAAGCATAGCAGAGATCAGTACAGGCCAAACTACTTTTAATGTACAGTAAAGTGTACAATGACTCCCAGTTTCCAAGAAAAAAATTACACCCAGCCTTAAAATTGATACTTAATACACTACACACACTCAAATAGTCAACTCTAAAGGCTAATTAAGCAAGATGATATGATTTTAGCACCATTTAAATATTTACATGTTTTATCTTCAAATTCTCATTCCCATAATGTGTAAATGTTTTACTTTTTTGTAATTTACAGTATTCTTAATGCTGGTTCTCTGTTCAATGTTTTAACAGTCACCGTGCAAAACCTTAAAGATCCTAAAAATAGGATTTTCTTATTTTTTGATTGTGAGGTGCAATGTGACCTGGACATGTTATTAATGAAGTTATTAAAGTTTAGTGTTAAAGTTTTATGACAGTCACATTTCTTATCAGAAACCCAGTCATCTAGTCAGCTGCAAATGCTTTCAAAAATTTGAAAGGGCCAAAACTGTCATTTCTGTAATATTGTAAATGCTATATACCGAACAATCATTTGAGCATTTTAGTATAAAGTGTTATCTTTTATGTTGATGAACTGTAAGTTCATAGGACACACATCTTGCAGAAAAGTCTAAACTTGATGCAACTTGATTTCCAACAGGGTTACGGTAGATTTAACCTGAGATAAAAAACGTGTATGATTAGCCAAGAACAATGTTGATTACAACTGCACAAAAGGTAAAAATATGACTGAAAATGTAATTAAAATAAATCTATTTTCTGGACTTGAAAATTTAGATTTTATAATTGCACTTTAATATCCTGCCTCATTGTGGTTAAAGACTAAGTACTTCCATATTTTGTTCAACAGACTGTGCATTGTGTGTATCTCTAAGTGATAGTTATATGGTGATTTTCATCCATCTATTTACAGAATGTGATTAGCAGTCCTGTGCTTACTTTCTGCCCAGCAAGGAATTTCTTCACAATTCATTTAGATGTTCATGGTTTGTCCTCAGAATCACAGAACTTCATGGGTCTTAACTGAAACATTCACAGAATTATTTACGGACAGCAGTGGGAAGCCAAGCCGGTTCCACTTTCTTCTAAATGAATGGGAAGAGTCGTTTTTTTAGAATATAGAGCACTGTAGCCAGAAACAGGGCGAGTGCTAAAAAGATTAACAGTTTGTCAGTCAGTTCACGGCGATTATATTTTAGGATAAGTTTTCTTCCCAAATGGATGGTTCCCGTCATAGCCTTAAATTCTTCATTTGTCTCCTGTACAGTTCTTGAAGATGTAGCTGCAAATGAACAATGCAGAAAAAATAGTGCAACAATGTCAGATTCAAAGTCAACTCAAGCTCAAAGTGCAGTCACATTTTGCCTACCATGTTAAAGAAACTTTTCATTCAAAAATGTAAATTTTAAGTCATTATTTACTCACTATTATATTGTTATAAACCTGTATCCTTTTTCTATAAGACATAAAGAGAAATTATGCTTTGGAGTGACATGAACGTTAAGTAAATAATTGCAAAATGTTTAGTTTTATGCTATTGCTTTACTATAATATAGTACTATAGTATAGTTACATGTGTAGACTAACTATATGTTTTTAGAAGTGTTCAGATCCAGAATATAGCATCAATGCCTTTTTGAGAAAAATAAGTCATTTCTATATAAAAGTAATGGTGTCATGACCTAGTATGCACAGCATCTTTTACCCAGAGTGCCGATGGTCTCCTCGCTCTGCTGCACCTGCTGTGCCATCATACGGCTGATGCTCATCAGACTCTCTGTGATGTCACTGGACGTCTGCACCAAACTCTCTTTAGTTGCCTTCCTGAACACAGAGTAACATTAATTTAGAAAAAAAGGGGGCGACTGATTCTTGCAACAAAGCATTACGCCCACAATCAATCACATGACTTATGAGAACCATTGATGTTTGACCTGGCTAGTTTGAATGTGAATGAGATTGAAAAGTTCTTGAACAGGGAAAAGTTATTGTGAATAATAACTTACATTTGTTCTGTTTCTCATACTAGCTATTGTAAGGCTACAGAAGATATAAAATATATGTGCTTGAGTCATACGGATTACTTTTATAATGTTAACAAGGACTTTACATTGCCTGGTCACTGATTGCTTTTATTATAAGTAAAAGATAAGCATGAACATCTCCTTTTGTGTTCCTTGCATGAAATGATATGGTACAATATTAAATTACTAAATAATTGCATAATTGTTTTAATTACCACAAATGTGTTTATAGGAATAGCTGCACTGGTCAAACTGTTGTCAACCTTTTTGAAATCTTTGGTTCTTTGATATCATCATCTACGCTCTGACTTGAAAAACACTGTAAAGCACCTTATTATACCTTTGCCTCACAGAATTGCCCCCCTGAAGTAGTTCATCTTTCTCCAGGTTATCAATGGCCAGTTTGCAGGCCAGATTGGCCTTTCTCAATGCCATCTGGTTACTAAGACACAGAAGCAGTGATTACTTGGTAATTAAAGCATAACTAATTCAACTAATCTTATTAGAAACAGATTACACAAAGAACACACTTTCTAAGTTTCTCTAACCTTAACATCTGCTTACGATGGCCTTCAGTTTCACTCAAGATAGTTTGCTTGTCAGTCTCTCGATCTTGTTCTTTAGCCATCTGTTCCATGTCCTATCAAAAAAGTTTTGTTTCATTTTCTTTTAACACAGAAACCTGCTGAACGTATTAAATATATTTTGTTTATCCAATACTTGTTTTAAAGTTAAAGGTTTTACTGAAATGTAAAATTATACAACACACAGCAGTATTTTTTGACAATTTAAACTAAAATAACAATATACTACAAATAAGGAAACTAAAAATAAATACAGTAAAATATGAAAATTTAAGTTTACAAGCATAACCCTGCTAAAAAAAGCAGCTAAAAACAGTCTAAGGTGGTTGGCTTGTCCTGGATAGTTTATGCAAGAAGAAGCTTAAGGTGGGCCTTCCAGCCTGGCCAAGTTGACTAGCTAATAAAAAGTGATCAAAATATCCCTCTAATATCATCTTGCTAAACCAGGCTGGGAGACCAGTCAACCAATTTAGCTGTTTTTTCAGTGGGAAAAGACTTAATACCCTGCTACTAAAGAGTTTGCCGCTGTTCTAACATTTCATCCTACCCGTCAGATTTTCCTTCCAGGGCTTACTGCGTATGCGCACATCAATATTACGTTATTTTTGTCACGCTAAAAAACACGCCCATAATTTTTTAATACTTGCACGTGGATTTCTTCATGTAAGGTAGGTTTTTCACTATTTCTTCATATAAGGTCAGTTTTTGACTATTTCTGTTAGTTTGCATTATGCCAAGTCAGACAATGAGAACTGTTTACCGCATCATGTTCATGTAGCATCAGTAATCATGTTTGTTAGCATTTTTCATGAAAAAGTATAGATATGGGGCTAGATATGGGGCATTGATTGGTGAACCATTTTAAAATGATCTGTTTTTAGGGTGAGTTTGTACATCTGTCTATAAACTACAGATTAAAACTGTAAAATCATCCTACCTGTTTATTTGAATGAGGTATTTTGCGCTGTCAAATCATCCTACCTGTTTATTTTACACTGGTAGCACAATCTAATGAGGTATTTTGAACTGTCAAATCATCCTACATGTTTATTTTGCACAGGTAGCACAATCTGATGAGGTATTTTGCACAGTCAAATAATCCTACCTATTATTTTTATTTATCATCCTATCATATGCATCTTTGGCAAAATTACACTAAATAATTTTATGTAGTCACAGATGCGAAGCAGAAACTTGCAGTAGGAATTTTTGATAAGGTAGGATGGACCGATAGATATAGTTGTAATTTTGTGCTACGGTAGGAAAATCTGACCAGGTAGGACAAATCGACAGAACACCGCACCTACTTAATCTATGCACCTACCTTGGCAATTATTTAATACGTGGCAGATGTGTTTTAACAAAACAAACAAATAAAAAACAATAAAAGCAATAATACATGTCAATTGTTACGAAATATCACATGGAATATGAAAATTATTTTGTGGCCTATAATATATAATAATAAACAAAAAATAAACGGTATTGTATTTGACTGTACAACGTATAAACAAATTTGACTGCGTATTATATTATCATTTTTCCGATAACCGATATGATTAAATAAAATTATTAATGTATTTAAATGCCATTTCACTGTCTCACCTGAATTCTCTGTCTCAACTGGTTGAACTTTTCCTTCACTGTAGAGTTCAGATCCATCATTAACGCCTGCGGGCCATGACACTCTCTGATGTCCTGACACGAGAAACATCAAAACATAGAAAAACATTCATTTTCAATGTTTTCATATCATGCTGGCCATGTGAAGTTAACGTCACACAAGCACGATAATTACACCCGCATCTTTGTTTCTCCATAGTTAGTTCACCAAATATACTTTACAGTAAGATCATAAAAATGTGTTATTTTGAAAAAATAAAGTCTACCTGAATAAGAGCTTTAATTTCTAGATCGTATTTGATAATTTCTTGGCCACATATTCGGACATGAACATCAGAGGTGGACGCCATGTTTGTTTTTATACGAGAAGTCTGAAGGTCCAAAATTCATCGCTTTTTCGAAACGCTTTTGTGCGTGCGTGTGTGTGCGTGCGTGTGTGTGTGCGCGCGCGCCCTGTAAAATTGTTCTGAGAGCAATGCAGCGACAAACATAAAATCATTATTCCACTTATTCATTGACAGTTAAACTCAGATAAATGCAGAAATGTTACATTCCATCAACGTCTTATCTCACAATTAAAAATCTTAAATAATTTTTTAATCTTTGATCCTTCGTAATTATGATATTTCTTTAGGAAAAATAGTTGAAATTTGCTAATAACTTTATCCAAAACTGTATGTACAATTTAAAAGCATAAATTTAAAAGACTTTATGGCCAAAACATTGAACATATTGTTTGTATATTTTTTATTTACATATATATTTTTAAATACAGAAATATTATAAATAATTTGTGATGACATTGTGATATGTAGTGAGAGCAGGGAGCAGGTGGAGGAAAACTTGGAGAGGTGGAGGTTTGCACTCGAGAGAAGAGGAATGAAAGTCGGTCGTAGCAAGACCAAGTACATGTGTTTAAATGAAAGAGAGGGAAGTGGAACAGTGAGATTACAGGGTGAAGAGGTAAAGAAGGTACAGGAGTTTAAGTACTTGGGGTCGACAGTCCAGAGCAATGAAGAGTGTGTAAAAGAGGTAAAGAAGCGAGTGCAAGCAGGTTGGAATGGGTGGAGAAACATGTCAGGAGTGATGTGTGACAGGAGAATATCAGCTAGAATTAAGGGGAAGGTGTACAAGACAGTGGTGAGACCAGCTATGATGTATGGTTTAGACATGTGGCGCTGAGGAAGAGACAGGTGGCAGAGCTGGAAGTAGCAGAACTGAAGATGTTGAGGTTTTCTTTGGGAGTGACGAGGTTGGACAAGATTAGAAACGAGTTCATCAGGGGGACGGCTCATGTTAGATGTTTTGGGGAAAAAGTCAGGGAAGCCAGAGGTGGTTTGGACATGTACAGAGAAGGGATAGTGAATATATTGGTAGGAGGATGTTAGAAATGAAGCTACCAGGCAGAAGGCAAAGAGGAAGACCAAAGAGAAGGTATATGGTTGTGATAATTGAGGACATGAAGTTAGTGGGTGTGAGTGAAGAGGATGTAGATAATAGGGTTAGGTGAAGACAGATGATTCGCTGTGGCTACCCCTAAAAGGGTACAACTAAAAGGAGAAAATACTTTAATGAATACTTTAATGAAAATTAGATGAGTTTTTAGAATATATAAAAAATGATTGTTTGTATGTCTTGGTGTTACCACACCTACAAATGTAAAAACACACTACCATCAAGAGGTTTTATTTATTATTGTAAACATTTCTGGTTTGCAACATTCTTAGCTGGTATGGAAATATTTAAACTACAAGGAAACATTAATTTATTAACATTCAGACAGTACTGTAATGACCATAACCTATGGCTATTGACAAGACAGTAGGATAAAGTTTGCCGTTTTATGCTGAGAAATGTGTTAGAAATGCATGACTAAGGCAAGAGCAGAGAAAGAGAGAAAGAATTGTAGGAAGGAAAGGAAGAATAGAATGAGGTAGTTGGGTCATTAGGTTAATCGTAATTTTCTTCATCAGAAATATTTATGAAGACTGAGCAAATCCACTGCCAGTGCAAACTAAATTTATGTGAATTGATTTGAAGTAAAGCTTCTATTCAAGCACTCATATTTCTCTGTGGGAAGTAGGCTAACCTTACTTGCTTGCCAAGTTTTGATATTGACCTAAACACAAGTGGATTTATTTAAGTGGAAAAGTGCTATAATCAAAACACAACGAAGTGCTGCAGTTTCTAGTTTATTTCTGACAGTAAAATCAATAATAGAATTAGACTAACATGGTTACAAGCAGAATTGTGGTACCAACTCCGGGCTGATACAATGCAGTGACATAATTAAGGATAATACAAAAATCAAAATCAAATAATAAAAGGCACAATAACACAAGCAGGCACATCTAAAGATTAATCACAACAGCTTTTAAGCCTACTTCACTTCTGTACACTAACGTATCTCAATAACCAAGCTGTTGTCCAACTAGTTGTGCCGAAAAATAAAAGTAAATGTTAAAAGTGTCAAAATGGAGCGCAACACTGAAACATAAATAGAACAACTGTCAAGATATTGAACAGTTTTATTTGAACAGGCATATATGTGAACTACAAATATAGACATTGCTAATAGGATCAAGTAACTGTTAGTTTCAGTAGGATACACGTCTGCAGAGTTTTGCCTAAAAATATCACCAATAGATCTATGACGGAGCGCTTAGCAATGAAATACAGCCTTCTTACTGTAACTAGGAAAAAAAAAGATTTTACACCTGGGCAGTACAAACACAATACTTAAGGATCCCATGCTAAATTACCAAGTAGAATACCATACAACATTAGAAGCACAAGTTACACGTATTGTGTATTTTTTCTTTTTTTGTTCTTTTTGTTTTTTAAATGAGTAACATATCTGTCAATCATTGTAAATTGAATGTTGTATGGATTTTCAAAACATAAAAGAAAAAGAAAACATTTGGTGATTTTTCAAAAACACTTCCAATATTAAAGCAATTTATTTATTTATTGTAAATTTAGCAAATTTAGTTGAAAGGAGGCATAAATTACAATGTAATCCTTGTATAGGTGTATGTTTGGACAAATACTGGGTTTTAAAGTAGTAATTTGTGTATTTCGGGGCACATCAGTGCAAAGAGATCTGGGCTCAACAGTCCAAGTGACCCTACTAGCTTTTTCCTCAACATACAAAAACAAAACAACAAGCAAACAAACAATCAAAATAAGCTATTACCGCTACATTTACATGCCCCTTTTCCCATCCGACCACTGGTTTAGTCCAATTGCAATATGAGTGCCCAGTAGGGGGCCAGGTCTTGGCACAGGTGTTGCGGTGGCTTGAGCAGATGTCATAAGAGCAACCTTTTAGAACTATTTCTAGCGTAAGATTGGGGAGGGGGGAGGAGTTCATGAACCTGACAACAGATACCAGGTCAAAGTTCTCATGTCACTGAGGATGTTCAAGTACATATTTTAAAATTCAGCACCATGGGTGGTGAGACAGGACTCCTACCCAATGTCCAAGTATTTTTTAATCCAATAAAACGAAGAGCCTCTTTTCTCCATTGCCGTGAAGGGAGCCATACAGGACAAACCGACGAAAGAAGACTCAACTTTTCTCTGAGGGAGTGAATGAGTGCAAGAGAAGCATGCCCATCCCAACCACATGAAGAGGAATATCACTGCTTTGCTTATCTGTGAGTGGTTTCCCAGGCCACCGACGACTATCAGTCCACCAAAACTTCCCGCCCACCATGATGGAATTCTGGCACAAAACAATCTAGGCTGAACAATGCGCACCTTTGTTTGTGTCATTTGTGTGTTTTTTTGGAAAACCTTGATTTTGTTCATTGGAGAACAAGTGCTGAAGGCCATTTCTGTTTGTTGGTGAGTGGCTCTGCTCCAATAAAAGTCATAGCCAGAAATCTAAGGAACAGTGGAACCAGAAGAATCGGGAGGCACAATAATCTTGTTGGTGAAGGGACACATGTTGACAAGGTTTGACATTGTCTTAGCAAAGCTTCTTCCACTCTGCAGGCTTCTGTAGAACCTCCACTATGATCTACCACTACGTATCAGTTAAACACATCTCAAATAAAACATACAAAATATTGTGTTAGAATGGAATAACCAAATAAAGAAAAAACCTCTGAAATACAGGAAATGCTGTATAGCAAGTAAAAGGTTAAAACCAGAAACAAAGGCAAGCTTGTGCAAAAACCTACTGTTTTAAGCTTAAATACAAAAGAAATCTCAAGACAAAAATAAAAAAGTTTATATATAATATTTTCAAATATATATATACATATATCGATCACATAAACATTTAAAAAATGAGTCTATGACTGCAGCACTCCTTGGATAGCCTCTTAACCAGAACACATGGGACGTGGGTCTTTATGTATTGACTTGTTTAGCCATATTAAACTCCACTGAAGGAAGACTACATTCATCTTTAAATGAAAACTGGATGAGGGCAAAGCAGCAACAGTTTTCATCTGAAGCAAGCTTACTGCTCTACACAGCAGAAAAATAATTTCAGAGGACATTTTGTTTTTCATTTTTGGCATAATGGACCAAAATCTCATTTCCATAAAAAATGTCAATAGATCAAGTTTGGATTTTCATGTTTGAATAAGGCACCTGATTTTGCAGGCATTACTTCAAAAATAACACTGGAAATTTTGTAAAACCAAGTGCAGTGTGGGTCTTTTCAGCTTGTGGTACAAAAAAGCTGGAGAGCGATAGAAATGATCTACATGAAAACATGTTCGACACCTACGACACATTTCCTTTCTTACTTGTGCTCATTGGTTAGGATCAAGACAGTGAGACTACACTTGTGCCCCAATGTCTATCGCTGGATGAATAGTCAGTCACATGAATGTCAATTTAGCAAGGTTAGCATGCACAATAGCCATGCTGTGTATATGCAAACCCCATGGTGCTCCATCAATGGTTTTAAATATTATTAGAGAAAGTGATCAAGTGTAGCATACTAACTTTGACCAACATTATGCAAGCGTTACAGCTTCTGAGTCACTTTGTCACATGTGGTTCTACACTCGAAGAACACTCAAGGTTAAACAATTACACAAAATACAGAATAAGTAAATAAACAGAGTGGTAGAATGATTTGTGAAGGTCCATTACACTACAGCACAAAAAGCACAGCAAAAAAATAATAAATCCAAAAGAAAATTACATTTAAAAGGTATAAAAGGAAAGAGCATGTTTATTTAGAAACAATAAGACGGACCGTCTTCCATGAAATGCAAATGTTCTTAAGATTTCTTAACTTAGTTACCATGTTGTTAACCAACAGGTTGTTTACCATCTATAAGAACCACTTTAAAAATACCCGCTAATCAGATACAATTGTTAAATAATAGGTACTGTAAACTAAAGCAACATCCTGTCTTACTACAAGATAAAACCTGCATAGTGCACCAACAAGGGTAATCTTTTTTTGTATACATCAAACACACATCCACACAAACAGGCATATTTAAAACAGAACTAAAAATTAAAGGTGTAAATTTGAGGTGATCAAACTGTATTGGATGAATCTGCAGTGAAGATATAGTGGCATAAGATCCATTTATTGATAAATAATTTGGAAATGAGAAAAGTCGTTGCTTGTGGCAAACATGTATGCTGAATGTAACAGGGAATGATTTTTGATTCTCTTTTGATTATTCTGAAACATTATGTATTAGCAGCTTTGCACCCAAAACTTGAATTAGCAACAATATGCAGACAATAACAAAACAATCAAAAAATGGATTTAATAGCTTACTCTTCTGTTTTCAGTACACATTAGATGTATTTTGAGAAACATTGCATGTCATGGTTTGGGTAACTCTAAATAATAATGCACAAAATCCAAAATAATAATTAAACATAACTGTAATAACCAGACTAAAAGACCATGCTAATTGCTTAAAAACACAAAGCTACAATATTTCCCTTTGAAAATGAAATATGGTACTAAATGTTGCATTTTGTAAAAACAACAGCAAGTGATACTAGATGCTATGTAAATGGTGAGTTACACTGTTCCCAGACTGTATGTTTATATCAACAAAATATGTTTTTTGAAGGCAGAAATTATCTAACCCCAGGGTTAGAAAATAATCATAATTTCCTATGTTACTGTGTCAGTTTACACTAATGTGATGTTGACCACTCATTATGAATGTTAACTCAAGCTGTTTAGCAAAAACAGACACACTTGTGTATATAAATTATATTTATACATAAATGTCTTTTCTTAATATCTTTCTTTATATAAAACATGAACAGCAAAAAAGAAAGACAAGAAAGATAAAATACTGGCTTTAAACAGCAACCTTTTCCTTAACTCTTTGAATGCCACAGAGTCCCCTGGTAAACCCCCTAAATTGCACAGCTCACTACCATCATGTTGAATGTGAGAGCAACAACTAAACGCTCTCAATACAGCAAGCCATCGACAGAAGGACAACATGCATTTTCACCTCCATATGCTCGTTGTTGTACTTGCCATAAAGTTTACAAACAATCATGATCATTTAAGGGTAATGCCACACCAAACATCATTGAGCTGTTAATGGCACAAGGCCAGTCTTTGCTGCCACAACAAAAGGCTGTGCTGTCTTTTGAGAATGGATGGGTGATCTTAGACAAAAACGATAAAGCAACAAAAAGTCCAGTCCAATTGATTCCCCATGGCAAATGGAACTGCCTTACAGTACAACAATATATAGATATATTTTTTCTCAGCTACTTTCTTCATACCTCAGATTTCCCCCAGTAAGTAAAAAATTACTTAAAATCAACAAAAATACCCATCTCTGGCCAGAGAGAATGTCAACACTGTACATCGACCTGAGGAAAAATCCAAAGCAGAATTTGTATTTTTCCATAGGAAATGTCTACTTGAAGGCAAATAAAGATTATGACATCAGAGTCCACACTAATCAATGAGACACAGATTTCCATTCCCAGTCAAAACCTTTCTGTCACACTGCTGGTCAAGATGGTAAAATCAAGTACACACTGCACCATTCAAACGGTCGTTTAGCAGCAAATGGAAGGGAGGAAAGCCTTTTTTTGTTTAGAGAAAGTGCTTTGGCTTTCTTACAAGTAATATAGAACATATTATAGATTTATGGATATATAATATACTGTATAGATTTATATATATATATATATTTAACATTTAGAATAAATCTAATTTTTTTTCTATGTACAAAAAACAAAATAACGGAAATTACGACACAATGGACGGTATATAGAATCTTTACTATGCTACTAAAAGAAAATAAAGAAAAATATTTTTACAAAACTCTTTTTAAAGATTTTAAAGGAAAAATACTCTTTTTTGATCAAAAATGATAATGGAGCAACAAACTTCTCCACTAGTTTCAGCATCAGGAATAAGTCACTTTAAAGAGGCCTTTAACAAACTTTTAAAAAACAATTGCAGCCAGAGCTTATGGTGGTAGGGTAACTCTCATTTAAACTGTCCGAGTCATAGGTCAAAAAGAAATTGTCCCTCCCATATCATCCCTCCCCAAACAGTATTCTCATTACTGTAAAGCGTAAACTCATGCTGATTTTGAAAAAAAAAGATAGGATAGGATCATTTAAGACCAAGTTTGTTTTCCGAATACAGTAATGCGGTGGGGGGGGGTCTTATTTGTCATAAAAATAAGCACAATCGCAATCCAAATGTATGGTCCTAATAATAGGTTTCATATTATGCAAAATTTAATTTCTATTTTTTTTCTGGTTGCTCAACTTCAAAGGTGGCATCTTTATATTGATGTGTGCATGGATTCATGACTAAAACGTAAAGATAGACTTGGTGTCATTTTGTACATGGGCTCTTTACAAATTGGAGAACAATAAATCTTTTCATTTCATTTCTTTTCAACCTCTTTTATGGGCAAAATAAAAGCATCTCCATTACTTTTATAGCTTTTGTTTTTAAATATGCAAGAAAACATCACTGGAACAAAACTAAATGGCCAGAACTGAAATGGTACAAATGTTTTTAAAGCAATATATCTAAGAACAAAAGAACAGTATACAATTCTATGAGGATGCAAATTAATGCTTTTATCTGTAGAGAATTGGACCCAAGCAAATTTCACAGTTCATTAAAAATCCCTGACCCTACCATTTTTCCTACATTCAATACGGTGTCAGGTAAGCTGTGCAAAACCTTACTTAGACTGGCTAGATGCCATTATAAGTTGCATGTGTCTTTGGTACAAAAACAAAACAATCAAAATATAGTGTGCAAATATTACTTTTTGTTTGTATATGTGAGTATTTTGTATATTATGACACTACCCACCCCCATCTTAAATGAAGTACCGAAAATTTTAATTTGTCAGAGCCATCTTATGATACAAAGCACAGACTCTGTGGCATAAATCTATATTTTCCATGTTCCTATGTACATTCAGAGTATCTTTAAAGAGCTGAATTACATTACAAACCCCCAAAGAAGACCTCCACCTGCACTCGCCTACTTCCTGCAAAATGGTCCATTTGCTCTCGACTGAGTTTTATTTAGCTTAACTTCGTAATTACAAGGCACAATGAATCTCACTTTTATAAAGTACACATATAAACAAAACTCAATTTGGGAATTAACTTTATAAGCCCCTTTCACTAAGAATTTGCAAAACAACATCAAGGGTGATTGACATGAGGGCACTTCAACCAAAGTATATAAAGGAAAAGATTTAAAGTGAATAATAATCATTCGGCCTATTTACAAAGTGTGATTTAACTGACCATCTGCTCAAGTCAAAGAAAAGAAAAAACTCTTTTCCTCTCTACCCTGAGACTGTGGAAAAGAGCATCTGAGGCCTTTTCCCTCACCCACTGCTCTTGACACTCCTACGTATACACACCATATGTGAACATCAGTAACTTTGGTAATCGCATGCCTTTCCACTGCTGTAGTTGGTGTATATATCCACAACTCTTAATGGGCATTTGACAGATTTAGCTGGATGCAAGAGGAAAATGGCTACCGCAATAAATGGTGCTTTGTTTCGCTTTTTCTCTTGTTTGTAGGAGGTATGTCGCATATTGGCTTTTATATGTGCGACATGGCGGCCGGTTGATGATGAGCAATACCAGCCACATGCACACATGGTAGGAAACAGACTACTGAGTGCAAAGGTTAACTACTTGGTTCATTTCCATTGGTGGTGAATATAAAGAGGTGAATATATACATACGTATACACAGACAGGTGGGTATCGTATGCATGTAATCACTACATCTGTGAGGATTCGTCTGTGTGAAATGGGCATGCAGAGTATCAGGCCGTTACAGTGTGGTACAAGAATGGTGCGAATGGCTTCGCGTGTGCTCCCAGATGCCGGCCAAGGACAAAGCTACACCTTTGAAGTGGGTACACGCAGCCCCACCAGCCCTCCGGTAGGATCTCCTTTGCCAGTGTTCTCCAGGATCTGATTCACAAAGTCTGAAGTCTGGCCAGCCACCGGTGGGTGCACTGCATGAACAATAATGATAATGTTTGTTATTAATGATCTTTTTATTAAAGACAGTCGTTACTGTTATTTCTCTGTTAAGTGAAAATATATACTACAATTAGTGCTAAAAAGACATTGTTGCCACTTCAGTAATAAGAAAACTGAAGGTATTTTTTAACCATACTTCCATTTAGTTTTTGCAAAGTAACAGTATTTTGACAAGAATCAATACTCAATACTATTTTTTGAGGTTTATTATAGATTTATTATAGTTTTGGCTTTAGTTATGGACTGTTGCTCATAGCTTTTAGAAACTTTGCCTTAATCATTTATTGATTTAGATCGCTTTGAAAAGTAATAGCATGCCTCTGCTCTACAAGACTGCAATGGTTGAAGTATAATTCATGTAAGCAGCACAAAGTGTGGGGTCAAGTTACATACCCAGTTTAATATTTAGGGTTAGAAGTTTAATAAAGTTAAACAGTTTTCACATAAAGCTTTCAAATGCATTTGAGACTTTCTTACCTAGGGTTTCCTCAATGAGTTTGTCCAGTTTTTCTGCCATGCTTGTTTCTTTGTCATGTGAGATATCCTGAACTCTGTTGACAATCTCTTCTTTGATTGCATTGATGACAAAGAGCAATCGGTCTAAAAATTAGGGGTGGGTACACACAAGAACAATCCTGAAAGTGGTCTTTCAAGGAAATACACAATACAAATAAAAAAACAAATACACACAATACAAAACACAATAGTTTACGTCAGCTCTAAACAAGACTGCCCCTGATAGATTTTATCTCTGACAAACAATGTCAAGCATTTGCTTTCATATTTAGTTTCCATTTCAAAATAATGTACCGTATTCAGTGCCAAGGCCCCATAACTTGACCTTGTTGGCCTCATACTGAGCTTTTTTCTTCAGCCTGCAGGCCCTGATGAAGAAAATCATGTAGAAGATTCAAGAAGATTTTTTTTGCTACATACTTCTGAAAAGTAAATGCTTTAAACTGCATTCATAAAGCCATTACACATTACGTTTTTACCAAAAAGATTTGAGTGATCAATGACCGTATTAAGAAATAGTTTTGGGATTAAAACACATAATAAGAATGTTTAATGAGGGATGGGAAATTAAAGTGTCTTAGGTAGTTAGTGATCCAGATATGGCTGTACCTGGATGCAAGCTTGTTTTTCTCCTTTCGAGAGCGAGGCCGAGCAGTTAGGGGCAGCTCGCTAACTGGTGTCAGGTCACTAATGACTTTATTTAGCTTTCGTAGTTCATTGCCAATCTGCAGCAGCCTTCGAGGGTTTGGAGTAAGATCTTCCACATCTGTCCGTCGAGATTTTTTCAATGTGTATTTTCCTAAGTAGTTAAACATTGTTGTCAAATATCCCGCTATAAAGAAGCTAAATTGTTTTTCAGTGCAGTTGCTAGGACATATACTTGTCAAGTAACATCTTTAATAGTTGTCAAGTAACTTCCTTTAAATATTGTCAATACAAGTCAAATCTGTAACTTATGTAAACTACTGTAATGTAAAACTATACTGTGTAAGAAGTAAAAAGTTCTGCAACTAAATAGCCATTTTAACTCCAGGTGAAACTATAAATATTGCACAACTGGTTAACATATTTATAAACGTATAAAGGGACCCTCTAAGACAGCGACTATCTCACCATGGTGTAGGCCATTCTTTTGGTACATATTGCTGGGCAGAGTGTCTCTGTCCCACTCAGAGGGTTTTAGCATGCGTTCCTGTTTGGATGGGATGAGCTGCTCGCTGTATTCCCAAAAGTATCTACGCTTCCCCCTCTTCCTGGAAATCCCAGCTGTAAGGCCTTTGACATCTTCAACCATATCAGTGTCACATCCTGTATGAAAGTGGGAACATAATAAGGGCAAAAATAAATAAACAAATAACTACCATCTACACTCTTGACCTGATAAAATAAATACACTATTTTCATAATCTACAATATTCACAATTCTCACTTCAACCACATTAGGTTACAAGGCTTTGTTCTAGATTTCTGTACATAAATAGGAACCTTTATGGGGGGGCAAGCACAAAAGTTTTCACTAGGGATGCATACAATACTATTTTACTGCTTGATTTACATTTACGGATCCCTCTGTTTTGGTACTTAGCAGAGTATTATTTTATTAAGTATTTTTTCCAGAAACAATAAACTGATGATTAATAAATTAGATTATTTCTTTACACTAATGTACTGGTATCACCTAAACTACAGTTACTGTAGCTTATACTTAACAAATCATCAGATCCATAGCAACAACTGAAAAACTCTGAATCTGAACAACCCACACACAGCTGCTTCTTGAGTGCTATCACAATTTGTACTACACACATCCGTTTTTGACACTTTTTGGTATAAGTACTGGTTAAGATATTCTGAATTCTAAAATGAATTGGACTTCCCAATGCTATGTGAGAGCAATGACATTCTAAAATGCATGTGATGCACACACTTCTGTCTCTCTGCTCACCCAGTTGAAAGCTGTGTACTTTGAGCACTCACAGTTTGCGTTCTGCTGCTGTGTTTTTGCACAAATGTGTATGCAAACAACATACATAATATAATGAATAGACTTTGCCTGGTATTAGAGCATTTTTAAAAGATACCAAAACATGTGCACAGCATCAGGCCAGTACCGATACTAGTTTCAGTACTGATGCATCCCTAGTTTTAAAAAATTTTAAGAAACTAGTATGAAACATGCAGTTTCGCACCTGGCTCGGAGAATGCATCACTAACATAATCATCTTTGTCACCCTCGTAGTCCTCATCCTCTTCCTCCTCCTCTTCATTTTCTGAAAGCTCGTGTTCACTGCCAAACCCTTCATCGTGGTCTTCATCATCTAGATCCACATCCTCTGGCTCCTCCTCTTCTTCTTCCTCCTCCTCCTCCTCCTCCTCCTCCTCCTCTTCGCCTTCTTCCTCCTCCTCCTCTTCTTCTTCTTCTTCTTCTTCCTCCATCTTAGCAGTTGCTTTTCCTGCCAACCTGGCCCTGGTTAAAAACAATGAGTAGTTGTGCTCTTCCTCTTTTGTTTTGTCAGTGGCAGCGGCTCCAAGGGCACTCACGGCGAGCAAGGTTTCACTGCCTCCAGATGCAGGAAAGTGGAGTTTGTGTGGCACTGCCCTCAGCGTCCCTTCCTCTGGTCCAAGGCCAACAGGAACCTCTCGTTTAGGAGTCTCCACTCTTTTTTCACAAGCCAGAGAGCTGATGGAGGATGCCGCATTAAGGTGAGGGGTGACGGCTGGGTCCTCGCTGGCTAGTGAAACAGTTGACTCATGCTCCTGGACAAGAGGGGAACTAGCAGAAACACTAACTTGCGGTGTAGATCGCTCTACCAAAGGCTTGCGTGGTACGCAGATGTGAACCTTGGCTTTGCGTACGTAATCCATATTGTCCAGAGGCATAGGTGGGGCTTTGCTAGGCCCCTGCAACTGGGCTTTGGCCATTGTCTCAGTGCTGGAGGGAACAGGCCATGTAGCTTTCTGAGATCCCTCGGCAAAGTCTGGCAGAGGGTTGCGACTTGATGAGGTGCTGGTTGCAGAACTGCTTAGTCTGTTGCCCTTCTTGGCTACAGCAGAAGGTGGAAACAAAAGCTGCTTTTGTCCCATTAACAAGTCCGGATGGTAAAGAGTGTCACAAACAGGCTGCGAGTCCTCGCTGTTGAGCTGGGCCAGGGTCGGTGTCCGACCTATCACTTCCTCATCTTGATAAGGGCTGGAGAAGTCATCAAGGCCCAAGAAATCAACTTCCTTGGTGCCCCAGATATCACAACTTGTGAGGCGGGTATACTTGGTCAAGTCCTCCCAGTACGTGTCCCACTGCTCAAAGTTTGAGCTGTAGGCAGGGTCGTTTTCCACCAGGTCAGGTAGATGATCCATGCTGTCCAAGTCTTTGCAGTCCCCTACTGTCAAAATGTCTCTTCTTGGGCTCTGGCGACAAGTCATATCCCTGTCCTGTGAACATTTAAAAATGCAGTTTCTTTTAACAGACTAGAGAAACAGACTAGTCTTTCACAGTAGTGATTGATTAAGCAGGGTCATTTTTATCCCAAGATTAACAAAATTCTGGGTTATTCTGTTCTATGTTTTACCCTGTTCATACTTTACTCTGCATTAGTAATTAATTCTGCATAGTCTACTTTCAAGATTTTACACAACACATTTGCCAGCCCTGGGTTAACATTTCTATTTGTATATTTACAAAGCTAATGCTGATTGGAAAATATCATGTGATAATATTAAAGTCGGCCGTAAGATTATGTCAGAATGTGGCCATGTAAATCCATACCTGATCTAATATTTAAGACAACACACTACAAAAATATTGCTTAATCACTCTAGCTAACATGCTTGGCCATTATTGTATGACAACTGTTTCACTGACACAACAGACAGTTGCAAGTTTCTGCAACTGTACAAGATGTACATGTGGAGTAATGTGAAGTATTAATGAGGCAAGCATTTTTTAGTTTGTGATTTTCAGGTTTGAAAAGATGTTTATCCAGCATGTAGTGTGGAAGCCTTAAAGTATGAAGCTAAATTCCGACAGTAGCTTTGGGAGATGAACTCACCAGTTCATACATGAAGTCTGGATCAGAGCTGTTGGCCAACAAGTCTGTGCTGGTCAGCGCCTGGTCAGCAAAAGAGCAGTTCTGAAAGGCATCCCCAAAGGGAGGATCCATTCCGCTAATGCTGGGCTGCAAGATAAAAGCAAGAGAAGTCTACTGTACAGGGGTGTAACAATATACCAATGGCATGATTTGGTTTTGGTATTTTGGTTTTGGAGCCACAGTTCAATTCAGTTCTGTATGCTGTGGGGGCAGGGTTCATGGCATGGCACCAGCAATGCTAAAAAAACACTAGATTCACTTTTAACTTTATAATAATAATACTTTAAGAGAATACCTGTAGTGTATGGGGGAATTCCCCTTTCAGAAGCTCATATGGGGGACTGATGCATTTTAGAGGCGGGGCTTGTAGGAGTCATTGTAAAAAGACATTACAAACTATCCATGCATTTTTAGAAGGAGCTACTTTACTAAATTTAATGTTTTTTGCCATACCAGTTCTATAGCAGTTTAACAAAGAACAGTGCCTTACAAACCTTCCAGCAAACCAGCCATAGCCCTATCTCAGACTATGCATTATTATACTACACACACTTGTTTCTCAGCAGTGTGCTATAATCATGTGTTGCTTTATGTTTATAGTTGTTTTTGGAATATACTTGCAAAAATATGCCATTCATAACTACTTTGCAGTTAAACTTACTTTGTCAATGGCCATGGCAATACTCATTATAGTTAAGTATAGGCATTTTAAAGTTGTGAAAATACATTAAAGATATCAACAGATTAAGTCCTAATAGATTGAATCTTGATTCTAAAAAAGTCATATATCTTCTGAGGTACATCATATAAATATTAAAGACAGACAATATGTATAAATTCAAACATATGCATGTAATAAATATGCTATAAGGTGGTGATCATGAAGTCTGATTTAAGTCTTGCTTATGAAAAGTGTTGCTGGTATTATGAGTGAGCGGTCATCGCTCCAGTGCTGTGGGCTTTATTGACTAATATGCTGTTATGAAATTACAGACTGAAAAAGTATTCATTTGATTTGTTGATCTGTGTGGTTTAATTTACAATTTATATAAATTATAATTTTATATAAATTATAATAATTTATAAATGTTCATAAATGTTCACAAGTTCATAAATGATAAAACATGTTCAGTACCTACGATCTTGCACTGAATTCTAGGCCCTAATGTATAATTGTATATGAATATACATTGTATATGAATATATTGTATATGAAGCTCCTGTTTCATGTTAAAAGTGTACTATTTACGAATTAATCAATTGTCAAAGAAGAAAACTGACATAAGGTAAAATGTGGTCAACCTCAACAATGGGCTGGGCTGGGTCAGGGCAGCAGGGGCTGTTTGGTTCACCATTAGAGTACCATGGGTGGTGTATCATGGTTTTTCTAATTTTGAGTGTTGTTTCACCCCTAGTACTGTGACCCCATTTCACAATAGGCTCAGTGCTCGTACCTGAGGCATTGCCAAGCACAGATCTTTTCCTTGATAGAAACTTTTCTGCCACCTCTCCTGTCTCGGGCACCTGTTTCTTCCCTCAATCTCTGGCAGACAGTTGATTCTAAGCATTAAAAAAATTAGTTCTTGTTTTCAGTATGGAGCCTTAAGTAGCACATTTAGGTATGGCTGGACTATCCTGCTCTGTTGACTGTTGCCTAAAGAAAGGAAGAGAAAAAGATAGTTTAGCTAGCAGAAATGTTACAACAACAAACATTATCTGCACAAACACTAAGCTTGATAAACCGGCAGTCTAGTATACAGGGTTTTTATAGGCAAAAAATCACTTACAAACTGTGAACTGGCAAAGACTATAAAAACACCAAGAGGACACATGTCAAAAACAACTGTTTGTTGTCAGTCAGACAGTGACAGACAGATTCCTCTCATCAATGCATCCCAGTTAGAAATATGTATAAACATAGCTAATAACAGGTTGTCTGTCATGAGGAGTCTGAGATGCATGGAGGACAACCCTAAATTATATCAGTTTGATGGGTGGCAAAAACACAGAGAGCACCAAACATTGGGTCTATTTTTAAAACAACCTCACCAACACCCTTTCCCCTCAGCTGACAGACAGCCATAGGCAGCGAGTTGCTGGACATTATCTGTATAACAAATCAACAGAAATATGCTGGAGTATGTGAGGTTTGCACTGACCAGCTTCAATTTTGACCAAAACAATCCTGTGCTTGATGAAATCATTTCCTCCTAGTGCACTGAGTAAGTAAAATATGTGTCTTATCACCCTTTGGCTTTGTACACAGCAAGATTTGCATACAGCCCACAGAAGCAGAGTGAGAAAAAATGCACCTAAAAACACTTCCCTTTAGCGCGCCACTCTTTCACTGTTTACTATGTAACTAGATTTTACACATTTTACAAATGTGCAATGGCGTTTTCCCATGCATAGTTATTAGCATGATGTATCATGTGCGTGGTTCGCAGGATGACACATGCAGGTGTTTGAGTATTCTGGAACATTGCTAGGATAGTGCTCTGCAGATGTGATAAATGTTCTGGTGTATGCTCTCTAGGGTGGTCTGGGTGTTTGCTAGGGCATTTCTAGGTTGTACTTGGTGGTACTATGCCATTTCCAAGGTGTTTGTAGTGTTATTTGGCAACCTGTTTTTGGAACTTTTTTAGTAAAAGCAACTCACAAATTGTTCTGTTTATCACAGCACTAAGACACAATCACCTTTTGGTTTCATGATAGTTTAAACAACAGTGATAACCACAGAAACACTGACTAAAGTAAACATTAAAGATGGAAGTTTTGTTGGCACCATAATGGGACCTGGCCATTATCCAGTTAGCAAAAACCCCTAACAGATTTGAAGCCCGCCAACATCACACACTGCATATTGCACAAAACTGGGTTTGGGCTGTATGTACATTCCTCCCTCTGGACATTAAATGGCCAATCAGTTTGGGTTACCTCCGGAGCTGTCTGTAACATTCCAGTTTGTCAGCACAGATGTCTGATGACTGAGGAAGAGACGTGCACATTCGGTATGAGCAACCCTGCCATCATATATTCACCTGTTGTGATAACTCAACTCAGCAGGATTGCTGTTAGGAGGGGCCAATGTGAAGGGAGATCTATCACATTACAGTAGTATTCACGTGAACGTTTAGGCTATAATAGCCTAGCCTATAATAGCCTAGGCTATAATATTAGTAATACATTAGTAAACCTGCTATCCTAATAGCAACACACTGAATGATAATTAAGAAATAAAACATTCATTATCTTTTCTGTATTTTTAAGATAATCTTTGACTTAAATTTTTATTATGATAATCTAGTGTATTAAACAGGCATTGTTTAAATCCAACCAATTCCCATGTTTTGTGCCTCAACCTAAAGTTTGTTTTATGCTGTCGAAAAAACAAAACAAAACCAGAGATAAATGCAATCTGAATAATGGCAATAGGGATGTTCTATGTCAAATCATCCATATTTGGGATTTTTTTTAAAAAAAATATTATAGAATAGAAAAATACATAGATATTAATATAAAAAATATTTTTACAGAAGCAACACCATATAAAAATGATGAAAGCCAAAACCTTAAATGCCAATAATAAATTATATAGTTACTAAATAACGCAATAATTATAATAATATAGTAATATATTTTAGAGGGAGTTTTTTTGTCAATACTTCGTAGAGCCACATTTCGCTGCAATTACAGCTGCAAATCTTTTGGGGTATGTCTCTACCAGCTTTGAACATCTAGAGACTGAAATTTTTGCCCAAACTGCAAATGTGACTTGTCTTTCTTTCAACAATGGCTTTCTTCTTGCCACTCTTCCATAAAGGCCAGATTTATAGAGTACACGACTTATAGTTGTCCTGTTGACAGAATCTCCCACCTGAGCTGTGGGTTTCTGCAGCTCCTCCAGAGTGACCATGGGCCTCTTGGCTGCTTCTCTGACTAGTGCCATCCTTGCTCAGTCTGTCAGTTATGTGGACGGCCGTGTCTTGGTAGGTCTGCAGTTGTGGCATACTTGTTCCATTTTTGGATGATGGATTGGACAGTGCTCCTTGAGATGTTCAAAGCTTGGGATATTTTTTTATAACCTAACCCTGCTTTAAAATTCTGCACAACTTTATCCCTGACCTGTCTGGTGAGTTCCTTGGTCTTCATAATTCTGTTTATTCACTAGTGTTCTCTAACAAACCACTGAGGCTTTCACAGAACAGATGTATTTATACGGAGACTAAATTACACACAGGTGGACTCTGTTAACTAATTAGGTGACTTCTAAAGGCAATTGATTGCACTGGATTTTATTTAGGGGTATCAGAGTACAGGGGGCTGAAATCAAAGGCACGCCACTTTTCAGATTTTTATTTGCTTAAAATTTAAAAAAAAATGTAAAAAAGTTCAAGGGGTATGAATACTTTTGCAAGGCACTATATATATATATATATATATATATATATATATATACACCCTATACAATATTTTACAAAGGTCATATGGATTAATTTTATGGCACTTTTTATGAATTTTAATGACCTGTCATGGTATGGAAAAGAGCCTTCAAAAATTTGTTGTGTTCACTAGAAAACAAAATAACTACAGGGAAACAGTGTAAGGGTTTGGAACAAGAAGCATGAGTAAGCAATGTATGCTTTTTAGGTGAACTGTGGTTTTTATTTAAATATTGCACTGCTGAGATTTAAAGCATTTGGGATTGCTAAAACAATTTATTTATACAAAGAAAAGGGAGTTAGAATAGCAGAATACTGGAAATTGTATTATAGTGTAGGCTCTTCAGATTTAAATGTATAAACTTTGACAAATTCTTCAAATTGCATTAGGACAGACCTAATGATTGAGGTCCCATATCAAAGCCATGTCATGACATTGCACTCAAAATTCATAGTGCTCTCCCCGGTTCTCTCAGTTTTTCATAGCCCGGTGAAGCTAGATATATATATTTATTACAATACGGGATATGCAGCAGGCTTGACAGCAATCAAATGAAACGTTCACCTTTCTGTAGACTGACCATCCCCCGCAATGTCTAAATGAAGATAGAACTACCCACTAAACATCAACTCTCGCCTGCTTACATATGCACTCTTCAGACCCATCGCGGATTAAACAAAAAATAAAAATGTATTATACTAGCAAAATATGTTTTGATTTAAAGAATAAAGTAAGGTCTGAGTTATGAAAGAGGTCTTATTCTGACCTACTAACACTTCACAACACCCTGAACTCAACATGGCCCCCATCGAAAACAAATAGCTCCAACCAAACCCTAATATTCAGCGCCAACGCCCACGTTTCACTCTTCTATGGTTGGCTACATGCAAATACTTATCCCGCCTCCATTTAAAAGTGATTGCGTCGTTTGCCGTCAGTCAAGCACGATATTTGCATGAACGTCCCGCCCAAAAGTGTTTGGTTGAAGTAAAGAGCAACAAACAATGTTAAAGGCCTCTCCACGTTACGTAAATAGATGAAACGCAAAACATTATTCCTTTGTAACTTAAAGTTTACACACAAACATTCATCCCGAACTGTTTAGAATAAAATAGTTAAATCAACAATATCATGCAATAAACTGTCTTGTTCAAAAGAATCACATATTGGGCAAAAAGCACGAAAATCACATTTAAAGCATTCGAGTTTGTTTTGTTGTACGATTTAAGCACACTTATTAAAATCGTTTCTAATGGTTGTTGATGTACCACCGATGTTTCAGATGCATCTCAAACTACCGTGTCTGAATCCAGCCTTGCATCGTGGTGATGGGGGCGTGTACCCTTATAAATTTAACATGGTTCTGATCTCCTCGACTAATATAGCAAATCACCCGAGAAGCACGTTTACTCTAATGTGTTTTTGAGTGGACACAACTTTCAGTGTTCCACGTGTACGTTGGTTTATTCATTTAGACTTATGTCTGCATTACTGTAAAGTGTGCATATCCCACTGCGGACTTAATACCACGAAATGCTTAAAAGTAAGGCTGCTTCAAACAGCCTTTTACAAAAGCCTTCATTTCCGTGTAAATGTAAATTTCCACGTTCACCCAAGGTGTTTGTACCCATCTCTAGCCTTATATGTTAATATCCAGAAAGCACATACTTGCATTTATTCATTCTTCTAGAAGGTTTCATTCTTTTGTAGTTCTAACAACCAACATCTGCTCCCCTTACTCAGCAACAATGACTGGCCAGCTAAGCGACCATGGGAGAAATATTGAACTTCAAGGACAAATTGACACCTCAAGCCAAAAGGGCACACATAATACTTGCATGTATTCAAAGTAAACAGTTGAGAATACGTTACTTTTAAAAGAGGAACCAGAGAACTGCTGTCACACTATGGCCTCCGTGTCCCTCCCCTCTGCTAGCGAAACTTAGCCAAAGAGCTAACTACCCGAGCCAATGTTTTTTTATCATCTTTAAACAACTATCCTGACACACTTCACAGCGCTGTCATATAAAAAAGATGACTCACCCTTAAGTTATCCATATAGTAGTACAAAAATATTGTAACTCCGATTTTATTCGCCTTTAGGAAAACTTAATGTAATTTCTTCTGAATCCACGCCGTCCTCCTCTCTGGTTTGTTTTTCTTCCTGACGGGTTCCTGGAAAGCGCGTGACTACCCAGTCACGTGCCTTTCCACTAACCAATCAGGACGATCCCTCGGTCTTGACCCAAAACAAGATATTTAAATCTTGAACTGCGTAGCCTTAATATAATACACTATAAATACATTTAGTGTTGATACAATGAACTTGATTGAAAGAATACAGCCTTTTAATCTACTTAAATTTGATTCCTATCAATTTAATAGGAATCAATTTTTCAATATCAATTTGACATATTTCAGGTATTTTAAATTAAGTCTGACACAGATACTGCATCCAATACAATATGTACAATAAAATAAATATGTATAATAAAATTTGCAATTTATAAATATGCAGCACAAAGTTTAGGCTAAAGCGTAGTAACAGAAAGCATCTCAAGCCATTGATAATACTTTTTAAAAGTGAGTCGTGTACAGCTTGCATGTATGATCGTTTTTTTGGTGTTCTGGAAAAACTAGACTTTGGTGTTCTGGAAAAAGCTAGAGTCAATTAGGGAAAATTCAAATAACAATACAGTTTCAGAGTATTTAAATTTGCAAATAGCTGTAATTTCAATGTATGTGAAAGTACAGTCCCTCCATCAAAGTGTGCTTATAATTGGTTGTGTACAGGGCCTTGGGTTATCAGTAGTATTCTGTGATGTTCTTCCCAAAGCCCCGGGCTGCTTGTCAAGCATTTCAGTAAACAATAGCATCCATTACTTCCAAGAAGAAACAAAACTTAAACTTAGAAGATAAAGATGATTTGTGTTGCTTGAGCTCTTGCTGGTAATATAACTTATGAAACTGGAAAAACAATGAGCTATATAAAATATGTAATACTTTTACAAGTCTTAGAGTTGGTTCACTTTGATAGCATAATGTACTCTAAAAACTCAAGTTTTTGTGGCAGTCAGGTGTTTTATGCTTTTACAGCATATTGTTCCATGTCTTTGCAAGGCAGCTTTGTCCTGATGGTGTAAAACTGCACCCACTATGGCCAGTGTTCTTTCAGGTACCAAACTGTGTTTGTCCAAAAACAAAGTTTGTCTGGACCAGGACAGTTAACCAGCTGTGAAGAAACAAGAATGATATCAGAATAAATCCAAAGCTCTTTTTCATTGTTCTGCCAAACAATGAATTCTTTTTTGGAATTCAAAGTGTAAATAGGTTATTTTGTCAGGGTGACATTTTACACAAACAAAAATAAGAGAATGAAATGTACAATGTGACACAGAGTATCAATGCATTGTTTGTGCAACCCTTGAGGGCATTTGATCAATCACAAAGTAAAATCAAACACATATTTTTAAATGGTAAATCAGGTCAAAAAGCTTATAGGGTAAAAACAAAAACAAAGTTTTGCATAAAGAAAACTAGGCCTATTTAAAGGATATAGATGTTTTGTCAATGTATATCACCACCATTAATATTACTTGTTTATTACTTGTACAGTATTACTTGTACAGTAAGGACAATTTGGGGAAAAATATGCTTAATGTTTATGTAAAATAAACCTTTAAACATCTTTACTCAAAATTTTATTTCCTTTTTGATTTTGGGGTAAAGAGACAGACATGATCTTCACTGATTTCACAAGATTCACGCACAGACAGCTGTGTTGATTTTATAAAATGGATGAGGAGATACGCGCCATTGGTCAAACATCAAGAGTGACATGTCACTTGAGGAGCCTATTAAACTGCCTATTTATAGAATACATTTTCCAGGCTGGTTCCTGCAAAAAGGATATCTATCTTTTTATCTGCCATGGACTCAGTCAAAGACCACAAACTCCTTTCATATAATGTGGCTTGCTATCCTCAAGTGGTGTCTGGACACAATGGCACAGTGACAAACAGATATGGTTTTGAAATGGGCTTAATATTTATGAATGGGTAGCAACGTAACTGGATTCGACAAACAATTAAATATGAATAAAGGGCCACTGTTTGGCCTGTGCCATTTTCTGGATCCATTTTTGCAAGATGGACTCTTCTCCAATCAGTTCAACTGCGAGGGTGGGCAAGGTTTTGGCTTGTCTTTGAAGTAAGATGCATGGGTATCTTCCTCAGTGCACACAGCATATCAGCACAGGGCAGGACAAGAAGATGAAATAAGAATACTGCTGCGTAATAAAAACTAAAAATATACTGTACCAGAATACAAGAGAATAATGGATTAGTAGAATACTAGGGTGCTGAAGAAAAGTTAGTGGTGCTTGCCCATGCATAAATCTTATGGTAGGGTGTTCGGGGTGGTAGCTAGGGCATTGATATGCAGTTTCTAAAGAGTTCTGAGTGGTTTCCAGGTTGTAGCATAAGTCAAAAAAGTCAATGCCCCAAGTCTCTTTTATATTAAATATGGCTTAGGTTACCAGAT
This sequence comes from Botia almorhae, assembly GCA_036877575.1. NCBI lineage: Eukaryota > Metazoa > Chordata > Actinopteri > Cypriniformes > Botiidae > Botia > Botia almorhae. The sequence goes on along the minus strand of JAZGTJ010001398.1, from coordinate 28,568 downwards.
TATTTTTTTCATCTGTTCAATTGTTCATCAAGTAAAAATTATAAGCCTTATAACTTAGAAATGTATCTTTCCTATAGTATATGTTGCGGAATTAGTTATTGACCAAAGTGTTTTACTTAGCAGTAGGGACTGGTTCAAAAGTGTTCCTTAGCAGGATTTGCTGTAACCTACATTTAACAGATAAGCAAATATTATTTTTTCTTATTCTTTACAACAAAAGGCACTGCCTGAAACACACATCCAGGGTACAAACTAAAGGTTTTTGGCATTGCTTAATATATTCATCTAAAAACTGCTGTTTCTGCAGATAAAAATTTTTTAATGCTCCTGAGTTCCATTGTAGTTTTAACACACAGCACAACAACCTTTTGTTTTCCACAAGCTTAGAGCAAAGAAAATAGGCAGAAAAATCCTAAAACAGCGCCCTCTTCTGTTCTTTGTAACAGCAAAATGTATAAAGTAATTTAAAATCCCACCCATAATGTCACAGTGACATAATGCTTCAGCCTCATCTGAAAGTACACTTTCAGATTTATTTTTCAGGTTATTAAAAAATGAATCTGGAAAGTTTACCATGCTTTTGTAAATCTTTACTGAGTCTGATGTCAATTGATGTCAAAATACTACGTTGACATAAACTGCAAATTACATACTATGATATAGTGATATTTAAAATATAGAGCTAGATTGTTTATGGATTATTATCAATTAAATTTCGAAAGTAGTTGCAGTTTTTCCCATGTGACTTTTAAAAGAAAAAAAGAAAACAACTAAAATCAATTGCAAAAAAAACAAATCAATATTTTCACTTTTAATTTCACAACCACTTCACAACCCTATACAACCAAAACAATGTATAAGCTCGGCTATTTAGTAATAAATTATGGCACAACTCCACTAACAAATGACAAAACAGTATGATAACAGCTATTGTTATTACAAAACTGTGCTCTTCCATGTTAAACTGTTTAGTGTTTGCCTGACTATTGAAGATAAAGGTTTCTGGGTAACATGGATCAGTGAACTGGTTACAGTAAAATACATTTCTCAAAATACATTATGTGCTATAGCATGTTTAAGTAAGATTTATGTCCTGTAATGTATGTGCTCCACTTGCCCACATTTTGACCAAATATATGAAAAGATAAAGCATACTAACAAAATTTTTCACGTACTGACAAAATGTATAACTTGAATGTACTGTAGGTTCTGCCAAATGCATAAACGTAAATATAAAATACAATAAATACACTTTAACCTCTGAGGGTGTTTTGGAGCCCTGGAGAAGTTTTGACATGCTCTGACATGTGCTTTTATCAGGTGCTTATAAACATATAAATGGCTAAAGTCTGATAACACTGTATTTAGCACAAACTGGGCTACAATAATATTTGAGCTGCATGTATGTACATGATTGTGTTTTTAAGAAAGTAACGTTTATGCATGGTTAGTGAAAAACTAAAATTTTGAAGTCACTGAAAAAGGCCATAAAACACATACAGAACATTTGTTCACAAGACTTTTGAGAACTTGATCTTGTAGCCTAGAGTGTTTGCTTTAAAATGATGTGAGAATCATTTGGTTCACTCGTTGACACAAAACAGTATATTGATTTTAATTTTCGAAGACGCTTTTTGTTTAGAATGGCCGTATGCAAGGAGGCGTGAATGGTCATGAATTCACATGGCTGTGATTCACACCTGAGAAGACAAAGACCCGCATAATGAGCCTTTCAGTCAGGTGTGTGACTGAGAGGGAACTGAGGAAAGAATGAAGGAAGAATGTAAGGACAACAGAAATGTATATATTTTTTGTTTGTAGCTTATTTAGAATATATTTAACTATCACGCAAAATAACTTGAGATTCACTTGTGAGTGCAGTTATTACCAATGAGTAATTACCAGCTGATAATAAAGGATAAGAAAGGACACGCGTATATGTCTGTCAATGGGTCACTTGTCTGTGACATTTACATCTTATTTTATATATTTACACGTCAGACGATCGCAAATACCAATGACCTGGTATAAACACATTCAAAACATTTACACCAGAGCAGGTATTCGCGAACAGAAGCTTAGTGAGCTTCAATTTCACAGTTTGGAAAAATATAGTCTTAACATTACAAAATGTAATGTTACATTTTCGTAAGAGACATCGTAGTATAATATTATATTTGTTTAAATATAACATAGTTTATATATGCACTTTGTTCAAAAATAAAAGTCATCTAAAAGTTAAGAGTCGCGTTCTTCATCTAAGGTGTACTGTTCGTCGCTGTCCAGAACCATCTAAAGTGCTTCTTCACTCGTGTAGGGTGCCATCATTCATACGCGCAGAAAAACTAAGTAAATTCTAAAATGAAGCTTCAACGATTTGTGCAGCTTTTTGGGGGCGTGTACATGATTACCTGGCTTGCCTCAGATATTTTACATATGAACAACGCGCTCAATGCAAGGTGGGATCACATTAGCAGTAATGAGGTGATACAGGAGAAACAATACATCATCTAACTTTCATACGGATTACTTATCTTAGTTATATGTTTTTGATTTGAATTGGTTTATGTAAAAGTACACATCAACCTTTCTATATATATATTTATTATGTCTGTGGGGCACATATTTACTGAGATTTAGGTTGTTTCATTTATGTGTCTGTGAAAAGAGATGACAGACACAGCGAAGGCAGAGTGCGTACCCTGTCTGTTTTCTTCTTTTTATAAAAGCACAGGGTTTTATTGTTATTATGAGTGTAAATAAAAACAGACCCCTTTACAGATTCGAATGATGTATTGGTTGTATCTGTACGATCAAAAATGACGCAGCATTTTACATTCTTTTCCGCGTTATTATGAAAACATGCCTCAAAACGCGCTTGTCGACCCCAAAGGGTTAATAGCTTACAATGTATATCATTTACAAAGTGTACATAGGCAGATATTTTATTTTTTCTATATCATTCGTTACACATTCCACTCTTTCTGGTTTTAATGTAATGCATCCTCATAATGATCAACCATTTGGCCTGAGGCCATACTGGTGTTCACTTTCCCCACATAGGACTTCAATTGTCTAAACATCTTGCAAACAAGCAGGCATGCAACCCTTTTTAAATGAAATTTCTGTTCACTAGCACAGCTTTGAATTCAACATGAGAACAATGTAAGACATAACCCATGGGTGTCCAGTCCTGCTCCTGGATGGCCAATGTCCTGGAGAGTTTAGCTCCAACCACAGTTAACTCTAGAGAACAGTGGCCCACTAGGACCAAGTTTGGACACCCCTGACATAATCCAATGTCAACAGTACGTGCTAAATTTTTATGTGGTGTTGAATTGCAGGTGTTGACAAAGCGTGCTGTTGCTTACTTTGTCTGGATTTGACAATATCATCCCCATAACAGGTCAGTCAGGAACAGGTCAGTTAGAGTTCCGTCTTCACCTTGTGCATGAGGTCTTTCTGGTCAATCACTTTAAATTGTTTGTTCCAACAGTGGTAGGCCAAAAGCACTGTTTTTAACTACCACAAAGCTCATCTCCATGGCACTACCAGCCCATTTAATGCCATTAAGTACAAGCCATCATGCAGTACCACTGGTGGAAACCTTTGGGTGCTTTCATAGTGAGGGTATGCCATCCAATCTGTGACCTGCACTAAACAGTAAAAAGGATCTTCAGCTCATTCTTCTCCAGAGGTTTCAGAGAAAAAATTTCAGCCTCCTGAAGCTGCTTGCAGTGAAAGCCAGAGGTTATGCTGACTGGACATATGCTAGCGACACTGTTGGAAAACAGTCCCAAAGTGTCTGTGGTACGTATATTGGAAAACAGGAAACGCTTAGGGTCTGGGAAGCCAAAGAATGTGGAGTTCTGGTAGGCATGGATGATGGAGGCCACAGTTAGGACCCTGCTATTTCTGGCAGCTCAGGCCCAAAACCCTGAAATGATCCCTAAATCTTTCATGCAACATAAAAATACTTTATGTTGTAAAAAAAAAAATGGTACTATGTTATTCAATAAGACTATTACATTTTCAGACAGGCAGCGATTTCTAGCAACAGAGCAAATTTAAGTCATTGGTTTTTAATGTGATTTTTTTATTTGTGGTGGCACAAACAACAGAAAACGTGATTCATTTCAGTAATGAAATGCGAAATGTAAATGAGATGAAATGAGTAATGTAAATGAGCATTGATGTCATGTGGCAACCACCATTAGGAGCAAAGATAGTAAATCTAAAATGATCTAAAATCATTTACTGCTGATTCACCTGAGCACCGCATGGCAACATTCAGCTATTTCATCACTGTCTATTTAAATGACAAAGTTTTTTTTTAAGGTTTTCTGATTCATATGCCTCACCTATTGATCGGAGTTCCATGGTTGTAACCAGACTCTGGATGAGATTAGCCTTTTAGCAGTCCAGAGCAAACCTGTTTGCTTCCTCCCTCTATGGTCCACAGATTAGCCTGTGCACCTGCCAGAGATATGGCACCTGTCACAGACAAGTAGATGCATTAGCAGAAGTGTGAAAACCAGCAGCTAGATGATTATTGTCTTCACCAAAGTACTGGTCTTAGTCAGCTGTCAGGCTATGTTATGTTAATAAAGAAATTATTATTAAATAAAAATCCAAGAATTCTCTCGTACTTTAGCCTTTTCACAAGCTATTTGGAGGCAAAGTTTTGCAACGCATATAGTAAAAACTTTAAGGGAAAAAACTTTTTGCTTTAAGGAAACAAAAGTTTCTTGTGATAATTTCATCTTTTTCTTTTGCACATACATACCGAACAGACAAGCATAATCTCTGACAACTACACCAGCACATAAAAATGACACTTCAGTTTCTATTAAACTAACGAGTGAGATGTGGATAGACATAACACTTTGTAGCCTTTGCCTCCCAGTGAAAATGGCCAAAAAATGTAATGCAGACTAGTGTTGTCAAAAATAACGTTATTTCGATAAATATAAATACTGAAATATATGAAACGATACCAATACTCATTTTCAGAAGTATCGATATACTGATAGCAGCCTAGCTGTGGCACTTTCACTCACTCCCTTCTCTCCAACAGTGAGTTGACACACAGCACACGTGACCGCAGCGCCTGTCTTGTCTCATTCGCTCCAGTTAAATAGCGTTAGTAAGTAACATAGGAGTGCGGAGCCGCAACCGACTTTGGTTAAGATAGAACACAGAAGTGCTGTCTGCAACTATTTTAGATTTGAGACAAATGAACACGGAAAGGCAAAAGACACGAGCATGCCAATCTGCAAGCGTTGTTACAAATCAGTGCTAACAAAAGGTGCTAACACCACTAATTTAGCAAAGCACCTGAAAGACCGACACACGGACCTATATAAAGTTGGTAACTGCTCTCATTTTAACATTACTAAAACATTAACCAAGATGGCCCAGTATTGTTGCTGATACGAGTGTCCTCTTGCACATTTGCGCATCCGTGTTTACTATAGCGCTCTATTTATATGCGTGGATCAATGAATATATGTGAATCCAGAATTAAAATCTGTTCATCATATACAGGGGTTGGACAATGAAACTGAAACGCCTGGTTTTAGACCACAATAATTCATTAGTATGGTGTAGAGCCTCCTTTTGCGGCCAATACAGCATCAATTCGTCTTGAGAATGACAGATACAAGTCCTGCACAGTGGCCAGAGTGATTTTGAGCCATTCTTCTTGCAGAATAGTGGCCAGGTCACTACGTGATGCTGGTGGAGGAAAACGTTTCCTGACTTGCTCCAAACCACCCAAAGTGGCTCAATATTTAGATCTGGTGACTGTGCAGGCCATGGGAGATGTTCAACTTCACTTTCATGTTCATCAAACCACTCTGTCACCAGTCTTGCTGTGTGTATTGGTGCATTATCTTCCTGATACATGGCACCGCCTTCAGGATACAATGTTTGAACCATTCAACCACCCTCCAGAATGGTTCGGTAGTCCTTGGCAGTGACGTGCCCATCTAGCACAAGTATTGGGCCTAAAGAATGCCATGATATTGCAGCCCAAACCATCACTGATCCACCCCCATGCTTCACTCTGGGCATGCAACAGTCTGGGTGGTTACGCTTTTTTGGGGGCTTCTCCACACCGTAACTCTCCCGGATCTGGGAAAGACAGTGAAGGTGGACTCATCATTGAACAATACATGTTTCATGTTGTCCACAGCCCAAGATTTTCGCTGCTGGCACCATTGAAACCGACGTTTGGCATTGGCACGAAAGACCAAAGGTTTGGCTATAGCAGCCTGGCCATGTACATTGACCATGTGGAGCTCCCGACGGACAGTTTTGGTGGAAACAGGAGAGTTGAGGTGCACATTTAATTCTGCAGTAAGTTAGGCAGCTGTGGTTTTATGTTTTTTGGATACAATCCGGGTTAGCACCTGGACATCCCTTTCAGACAGCTTCCTCTTGCGTCCGCAGTTACTCCTGTTGGATGTGGTTCGTCCTTCTTGGCGGTATGCTGACATTACCCTGGCTCTTAATACATCACAAAGACTTGCTGTCTTAGTCACAGATGCGCCAGCGAGACGTGCACCAACAATTTGTCCTCTTTGGAATTCTGATATGTCACCCATAATGTTGTGTGCATTGCAATATTTTAAGCAAAACTGTGCTATTACTCTGCTAATTAAACCTTCACACTCTGCTCTTACTGGTGGAATGTGCAATCAATGAAGACTGGCCACCAGGCTGGTCAAATTTAGCCATGAAACCTCCAAGCCATGAAAAGTGTTTCAGTTTCATTGTCCAACCCCTGTACATGTTAATATATTAATCAACATGAATGAACAATGAGCAATACATTTGTTACAGTATTTATTAAACTTTGATAACAGTTAATAAAAATGGTACATGCTAGCTCTTGTTTAAATTAAAAATATTAACATGGAAAGTGAAATGATTGATCACCTCCAGCTAATTTACACCTGTAAGATAGATGGCGCTGATTGACAATGAATTTCACTTACACAACGCACCATATGTTCCAGTGGATCGGCCCTCCGATCTTACTACACATTAAACGAACTTCACAATATCAAAACCTCAGGAACCACGTTTATCTCTTAGCAGCAGGAGCAGTACAAACAAGTTTGTTGTTGTTTTGCTGATGGAAAAGAAGACAATGATATTGGTAACACTTGTTCTTGAAAGATAGAAACATGGGACAGAAACACAAAATTTGTATCTTCACTATACATACAAACATAAAATTAGATAATGTCAGAATGACAATGCGATTCTATATATGTCGTGGCGCAGCTAATCTGACCTGGTGTAAAAAGCTCCATAGGGATCTAACTGAAAACCTTTGGTCAAAATAATCACAAATAATAACTATTTAGTCCACTGGGTGGTGTCATTCTAACTACTTTAAAGAAACTATTGTGCATACCCACAAAATCCGGGATGCTGATGTTCTGGCCATAGTTGACCCTCATAATTGAGGTTATGATCTTATCAATGAAGTGCAGGGAGACACAATTTAAACAGAGACAGAAAGAGAGTGTCAGGTTAAGTTGATAAATCCTGAACCCCCAGAGAGAGCAGCAGCTCTTCTACTGAACTAAATGCATAGCTGTTGGCCTGATAAAGAGAATGATGGTGAGACACAGTGAGAAGGTATCAGATAATATGAGGCAATAGTGGCACATAGAAGCTACAGTGTTCCTGTAGCTCAGTTGGTAGAGCATTGCTTTAGCAGCGCAACTGTTGTGGGTTCGATAACCAGGGGAGCACACATACTGATAAAATGTAAACTTTAATGTACTGTAAGTCGCTTTGGATAAATATGTTAATGTAGAAACCGTTTCTTACATCTGATCACCTCTATTTAAGGATCCCTTTACACTAAATCATACTGTGTTCCTATGTTTCTTAAATAACTGGGAATTTAATGCAGGACAACATTATGTATCTGAACACTGGAAACTTTGAATGAGGCATTAATGTGGTTTAATGTTCCCTCACTCACCTTCCTCGCCTTCTCCATGATCTCCTCCACCCACATCTGCAGGTAGATGATTCCATAGCGCCACCACAAGCTAAACAAATCCAGCAGGTACCAGAGTTTCACAAGATAAACTCCTCTCCGTTGAACACCCCGTTTCACTCATTTTCTGAAGATGCAGGGCCAGGCACAGCTGCCACTATGATGGTAGGGTGTTGTGGTTTGTCAGTGTTTTTAGTTTTCTGTTAAATATTTAACCAATTGCTTAGATTGCTTAGCGTATTTGCTTTAAAGGTTTAGTTCTCCCCAAAATTACAATTCTGTCAACATTTACTAATACTGACACATTGTTCAAATTAAGTTAAACACGCCTTGCCATTGTATTGAATCTATTCAACCAAATATTCATTAAATTGTCTCCTTTTGTATGCCAAAGAGTAAAATCAGGACTGCATCAAGATGATGCTGATGCACATTATATTTTTAATTTTTGTCTGAACTTCATTTCACAGGGTTTTCACACTGACGGCAATCTGCCAAAACAACAAGACGACATTCAATGTACGAATCATTTACACGTTTTCATACCCAGTTGCTGGAAAAAGCCCTGCAAGTACATATTGAGGGAATGCCTGATGGATGCACGTGACTCATAAACTTGGTTGTTTACAGTTTACTGAATCCTTCTCGAACACATCAATTCTCACTTCAGGCCCAAAGTGCTGCCTCAGGAAATGAGCTTTTACGGTTCCTGCAATTCCAGCCTGACAACAGCCGAGTAACACAACACGAATTTAACTACATAAACATAATCGTAATAATACTATATTAGATGTACATGAGTGATCGCTTTGTTTTTTAGCTGCATAACACGAGTAAGTCAACTGTAGTGTAGTGATTCATGTGTAGATACATAAGAGATACTATAATAGCAATGCATTGACAACAACGGACACAGATTGATGTCATAAGACCTACCTCTCTTTAAAGGCGGGGCACCGTCAACTTTGGCAAGATGCGATTCCGCCAAATACATGCAAAGAAAAAATGAGAAACGTATATATACTGATGCATATTTAGGCAAAACATAAAACGACATCACGAGGCTCCTACAAAAGATAAAAACGCTGTGGATGCGCGTGCATTCAAGGTAAATTAAATCATTTCTGGGTATTCCTTAATAAAGATTTAAAAAAGGTTATTGTTAAAACGATGCCAATCCATGTATGCGTGTCTCCGATCACCGTCCAACACAACAGCGCATGATCTTGCACGCGCACGTTTCCAACCAATCAGAAAAGGTGATACTCTCCTCCGACCAATCAGAAAGTCCTGTTATCGATTTCAGCTGTTTTGCTTCCTCAACATCTAGTATCATTTATAGAAATCTGCACATCTTCAGTTACAAGCTCTCTTAGCAGAACCTTGTCTCTCAATGATATGTCCTACAATCCAAAATGTGGGCAAACCCAAACCAAAATTGCTCAAAGGCAAATAGCTCTTGTTACCCTTATATTTATTTATTTTAGTTTACTGTATTTATTTATTGTAGTAAATAAAAGTGACAAAGAGAGGTCAAGACACCTATTAAAGTGTTATCTATGAGGTAATGGGCAGTGGGACATTTATGTAATGTTAAAAAAGAACAATAATTTTGGCACATAAACTTCAGAAGCGATCACAGTTGACAGATCGTTTTACAGTTGCTTATATGGATTAATGCACTTTATTTAATGTTAATTTATTTTATGTACTGTTAAGTTTTATATTGTTATATAAATTTCCTACTTTTTCTGTTGTTGTAGTTATATTGCGTGTGCTTTGGGTGCTAGAAAGGCACTTTACACATAAAATAAATTATTATTATTATTATTGCAGTGTTATCTAAGTTAAAATGCCTAGTTTATTCGGATGACCATTAAGAGAAATAATAATTATAAGTTATATAAGTTACCTGTTTTGTTTTGGTGCCTATGTTGATGATGATTTCCCAAACAGAGATTAAACCAAACAAAACAAAAAGAGATTAAAGGCAAAAAAAATTACTAGTCCGAGAAACAGACTTGATGTTTGTGTTTGGGAAACCATCCCTTATGGTGTGGAAATACCTTTAAGGATTTTTAAAAATTACAATATCTATATGGCATTTTATGAGTTGAAGTATTTTAACTTTTCATTTAATATTTTTAGTGCAATGAGTGAACAGCTAACACAATAATACCTTTAAGCCATTATTTACACCCTGGTGTATTTATTGTATATATTTCACAGATTGTCTTAAAGTTTTACAAAAATTTAAAAAAAAATCTCATGAAGAAATAATATATTGCACTCACAGTTACTAATTTGATCAATTTGATTAATTTTCTTTGTCATCGCATGCCATGTTTTGTCTCCTTATAATAGGAATATTTTGAATATTTCTATTCGAGTTCTAACCTTCTAAATTGTGTAATATTGCATTAATACTACATGTTCACACTTTTAAAGGTCAATGTGTATTCATACATTGTTTTCCTGTCATAAGTGGCCCATGACTTCAGGTCATCTGCAGCCTGTGAGAATCTGACTCACTTCCTCTGTCATGTGAGGAGAGTGAAGATTCTGTGGCGCAAGACAGGGCCACTGAAATAAGATGTGTGTGCATGTGTGTGCCCAGGCACAGACAAAAGTTATGATGCCTAATGTCACACTACTTTCAAACTTTAATGTTTGTAAAAGCTTTGGAAACTCATCAGTTGAGCTGATGAAACTGAGCTGAATTTTTTTAAATAGGATAAAAATAAACAAAAAAGTGTCACATGCAACCACACATGCTCACCGTGAAACCTTTACTTACAATACATTCACTTCTATCTCTTAAGCGGGTATTTGAAAACACAGGTCTGGTGTTTTGCAGCTATGGGTCTATTAGAAATGAGGAAAAATTAACCTCTCGAATCAGAAAAGTGAAAAATATTAGTCTAATAAAAGCAGTGCGATAGCTAGGAGATCTTGCCCTGTTGATTGGCAAACCGAACAGGGTTAGGATTTCCCCGTCTCAACCGACGGACTTTACAGAGCGGAAATGGTGCATCAAATACTTAACCAACATTTCCTCCTCCTCTGGCGGTTGGGGTTTTCTCAACAACTTTGCCTACACGTAGCCTAGTCTGCAATAACAGGCTATTGATGGAAAAACAATGTTATTCAATCAACCTTTATCCATTAAACACGATTGCAACACCATTTGCTGTTGTTGGTGTGACGTGGGTATATTATCATGGGCAGTTTGTGTTGTGCAATTAGGGCAATCTTTGCACTTTGAGCAAAATGGATAGCCATGGGACTTTCCCATGACTATATGTGTGTAGTGTGGAACTAACGCCCATGCAAATGAGAGCACTAATCAGTCGGTTTATATAGGGGATGCTACACTAAGAGAGTAGGCGGCAGATGAGCTTTCTGCATATTTCTTATCATTTGCTGCAGGTGCATGAGAGACATGATTCAGCATCATCAATTTGGTACTGGTACCAAAATGACTCACCAGCAACAGATGATGTGGACCTGGCGAGTAAAAGGGGGAATCTTAAGGTAGGTTTAAATAGGTTTAAAGTTGAGCAATAAAAAGCTGATAAATGACTGACAGATGTGTACGTGGGTTGAGGACCTGAGGATTTGTTAAAAGAAGAAAGGGGGTCATGAATAATTTAAAAACAATAGCCAAAATCAGCACAGAAGATGATTGAGAGTGAATGTATGTTTGTGAGCTTTCTCTGCACCTTAGATCTAAAAAACATGCTGTATGTAGGCCTTTCACAGGATACTAAAATGTCAGGTTTTACAGATAAAAACATATAATCGATGAATGTTAAAATTCACGATTTAGGCACATTTAGCACACAGGAAGTGTTTTGTAAAATATTTCTGTAACAGACGAAATCCTACAAACACACTTTTACCTTTTTTATTGCATGTTTATAATTGTTTACTGTAATAAACAAAAAATGTTGTATGTGAAAATAATTAAGTAATTGTAATTTGTAGTGAATTGAAATTTGTAGTCAACATCAACAACTTCAGTGTTATTAAAAATATCATTGTTTCTGTTGTTTGCAATACGTCATATTAGTTTGTTGTGATGTTTTATTGAAACATTTAGAGTTTGGGGTAATAAGAGTTAGCATGAATATCTACTAAATCAACAAAAAGCTCTTTACAAAGTATCCTTGATCGTGTGCTGTTTGTCATAGTTTTTATGTTTTATTTTGTTTTCCTCATTTCCTGCAAGAAAGTTAAATGATCCTGTGGACACAATTAAGTATGTACTGTAGTACTTTTATGAAAATGCTCTTGGACAAACATCGAATTGATGGACATATTAAGTGAACAAGGAAATAAAGGCAAAAATACAAAGACAAAGTCGTGTAAAATATTTTACTAACCAAATAACACAAATCACTTGGGGGTCCTGGTGAAAATGCAAAAAGATCTTGTTGTTATGTAGTGACAAAGAATAATTGTTTATTGACATTTGAAGTTAAATGGAATCTGCACCCTTTGATGGATTTACTTATGGATTTTAAACTGAGGTTCTGGCTTTGAGAACTGAATTCCAAGGGCGTCTACTCTATATTCAGCCCACGGAGTTCAGTTCTTAAGCTTGGATGCTCATGGCATCTACTCTGACCTTCAACCTGCACAGAAAATGCATGCTACAAGACTAGAAAGTAAAGATGCAGTTCATTGGGTACAATTATTTTTATTTGATTTGTATTTGGTTATGTAATAGTTAAATCTTGTTGTAGTTAAACAGTACTGTAGATACATTTAGTGAATTTTAAAGGAATCACTTCTCCACCTTTGTGTTTAGAAATCAGTTCAATGCCTGGTCTTAGCTGATTTTGTCAGGTTGTTGTGGATCATCGTGTCTCTGTTGAATGTTCCACTTGCCAAAGCATGAAAATGGGCCCTGGTTTGCTGTCCAAACAGGGCCAATCCAAATAATATGCTGTTTGTTTAAAGAAATAATCTCTGAAATATTTTTGAAATTACCATGTACTTTCTAATAAATTGTTAAATGAAAACTTTGTGACATCACTTAGATGTACGGTGCCCAGAATAACATGAAATATAATGTTAGGGGAAAAAAACACTGTGACAGTTACTCACAAAACATTAAAAAAGTGGTTTTGAAAAGTTTCTATATTGTGATTTTGTTACATTACAATTACATTTAACAATAATCTACACAGTCACAAATATTATATGACTGTATCTAATTACATTATAGCAACAAAAGTAAAACTACGGTAAAAGCAGTCAGCTTGAAAACTAATCAAATATACAAAACAATCCTTCTCTAAAACTGATTCACAAAACTGATTCCATTTTCCCCAGCTGTCATCAGTGTTTATTGCAGATTAAAACATGATATTTTATGTCTACTAGAAATGTGGTTTCTTAGAACCAGTGGTAAAATGACCAGTTATAGGAAACGACATTGGTCTTCTGTGGTGGACACTCATGTCTTGGCAAAAACATTGTTGTCCTAGAAACACTGTTTATGATGTCCTAGATTAAATAGAACCAGTATACCCAAAAGCTTATTGTTTTATTCTACAACACTTTGCATCTAGTAAAAAGTGTTGATGTTCATAAAGTTGGTATAAACTTGATCTTAACCGATAAACGTTTGCTCTCTCCGCGGCTAGTCTAGGGACAAACAGGCCACTGTAATCGACTGGCGTATTCATAAACATTATCAAACAGCAAATAATTAACATTTTATGTGTTTATTTCATTCAATAGTGGCCTGACAGAACGCTCATTTTCAACACCCAGTTTATTACCCAACTGCTGAATAAATAATGACAGTCTCACACACATGGGCCAACTGCTTTCAAAAACACATGCGCACAGTGTGAATACTCATGATATACTTTCATAATCGGTTTCAAAAAACATGATTTACATTCTTTTATCCAAAACATGATGTAATCATCTGTTATTTTTATTTATTCTAGATATTTTTAATGTATTATCTCTTTCATACACACACACTTTGTGGGTGTCCTGTGGAAAAATCAATGTGTGTGTTCTGCTTATTATGTTGTGGTAGCACAGAGGAGAAGAACTGGAGCATTAGCCTTTTCATATGCCGATCCATGAAATGGTCCAGTTTCCTTGTACCCAGGGACCTGCTATTAATTTAACTCCAGCTACTAATATTCTCTATCAATTATATCAGCTAAAATGTGGAGTTTATTTTTGCATTTCTGTGTTTACATAGTGAGGTTCCTTTTGGCTTTGGCTTACGCATTACATTCGTCACAAAGAGGAAATACTGTACTGGCAATGACCTCATCAAAGCTCTTATTAACATTATTCTTGTGTGCAAGACAAATCTGTTCTGGGAGGTTTTGTCACAATAGCGTTGATAAGAAGCACCACTTACTACCCTTAATGTCTTAATAGACAATGATGTGAGCCAGCTTTAAATAGAATGCCAACAAGTAATGATAAATGATGATGATAAAATTTGATGATAAAATGTTGTCTGGGTCAACATTTATGTTATAGTAAATTACGCTATAATTATTAAACTGTTTACTGTACATATGCATCATTTTTTTGTGATAATGTTACTAATTATTTTACCATGTAATAAGTGTAACATGGACACAGTGATGGGAAATATACAGTTAATTAGACATAAATACTATGAATCTCTGTAATCACTACTTTTAAACAAGCCTAAAAGTAGTTTATAACTAGACTGAATCCTTAAGTTCATCTCCAAATTGAATAGACTATATTTTGTAGATGTTTTATTTGCCAACTTATCAAAGACATTTATTATGTCCACTGATAATTTGTAAGACACACCTGGCTGTCATGCACATGTTGTGCCACACATAAGAAAGCTATCTATCATAATTATACATGTGAACTTATTGAGCACATATTGAGTCTAAGCCCTTTTATTACAACAGAATTTAACTCAAAAATGGATTGAGATCCTGGGTCATTTAAAATTCCACGCTCATGATGTGCTGAAAGCATCAAGACAGGACACAGTGGTGCCTTTGTTGCATGCATAGACCAACGATTATAAAATCAAATATATGGAATGTGTCCTGTGGCCCTTGCGTAATTTTTTAGTGTAACAGAATAATTCAGTAGTTGTGTGTCCAAATCAGGTAGTGTGACAGTACAGTCTGCCATGTTTTCATTGTCACATGACCCACGTTTGTTCATCTATGACATACTAACATCAACCGTGAAAATTATGTACTCTATATATCATATCACTTACTATATATCACTTTAAAAGACTTACAGTTTTTAGGTATTTTGAACTTATTAAAGGTAGGGTAGGCATTTTCGAAGAGGCTTGCAATAGCAATCTAGCTTTGCTGTGACTGCTTGACTTAATGATTGCTATTAGGATGTGAAGAGATATTCAACCAGCATAACAAAAGATTGGCTACCCTGCCATGGCCTCATGGAATAGTGAAGTGTACACTACACACATTTAAAAATCAGTGTAAGCAGCACACTACCCATTTCACAAACTGATTTTCTCATACCATATAATATGAAGGTAGGTCATTTTAGAAACAGTGCTTGAGTTCCTGTTTTTTCCACCAAATTTATTTAATTTCCTGGAGGATGACATCATTAAGCTGACCACCATTAGTCAAAACTTTCTCTTTAGGTCACGCTCTAGGTTTTAACACCATTTTGCGGTATATTCGAAGTCGACCAGTAGAACAGACAGATGCACGGCAGGTGTTTCCTTCAAACACCCCTCCTTCCTACCAGGCTCGGGCGAAACAAGCCATTTTCGCGTCCTCCAGTTGACGACGGCTGGAAAGAGAAACACGGATCTACTGTCCTCTTCCGTGATTGATGAACGGAGAACAGATTGAAATGATGAGTCTGAGATGCCATCGCATATTCCCCACAATCGGGTCTCTGTGAGCTGCTCCGAGGAATATACAGAAGTGATGCGCAGACTAAATACAGGCAAAATATGAAATGTTTCTTCCGGTACCTGCCTTACATCTTCAGACCGCCGAGTACAATCCTCTCTTCCAGCTGTCACACTGGGGGTGAGTAACTGTGCTTGAAGTTTTCGCACTGAATAAACACTATATTTAAGTGATCATGATGATGGCAAGATTTAAGCTTGAGATTGAAGCTAAAGTCATAGTAGACCTTCTGACTGGAGTAACATAATTGAATTAACCCATTTTAACGGTTAAAGGATGTTTAGAAGTTAAGATTAAGAAATTTAGCACAAATTGTCTAAAATGTAAATTACTTAATGCCAATATATGGTATACAGAACTGCTTTATAAAAGTAATAATCACACTCGCAGTACAGCCTGTGTTGTGCTGAGGATCTGCACAACTGTATTACCCGCAGCCAATCACAGCTGTGCTGATATTCAGTACAACAGCATGATTGCACAGGGGTGATATTGCTTAATTGTATTAGTTGTTGTACCCTATCATTACTAAAAGAACAATTATTTTAACACCACATGTTTGAATATCACATTATTATTAACGGTGTATGCACTGCGTGCACGCATGATTAGATTTATTTCTGTTTGCATTCAGATACATGCCCGTAAGTCAGAAGTGCTGCAGCCTATTCAAACTGTAACCTGACATGTTCCACTATAGAGGATGTAGTGTGGTTCATATTACTTATCTTTATACTTATGCTATTATCTATATATAGTACTAAATTAACCTGGGGGAAATATCTCTTTCATGCCTTGCTTGTGCAGCAGTTCAGCTACTAATTAATAAAAATACCTCTACAGGGCCTTGCGACATTAATCCTGATTTCCTGCAAGAATATAGATACTCCATCACAAACTCAGCTCCAACTACAATAACCTTGTTCTGCAACTGATGGACTTGTCGGATGGACTTGTAATGCAATACAACACAGCTATACTGCAGCTGTCATATATGTATATGTCTCATATTCTCGTACTCATTGTTTTACTTCAATTTTCCTTTGATCTACCTTTTTCTGAGGATGCAAACACTGGATGATGGTTATGTGCTTCAAACGGTTCTTGTAAAGGATTTGGGTTCATCTGTTTGTCTTCGTGCATGATTTTTTTCTCTTTTACAGTTCCCATGATGTGCGTAATGTATTCTAAACACTATTATGCAAGCATATTACCAGTTTATGTTTGTTTTAAAGGCCATTGTGGTGCCAGGGAGTTGTCTTTTATCAGACAAATAGCTTATGAGCGCTTCTTCTGTGGAGTGAACTTGTGACATGGGGCATAAAAGTAATATGAAAGCAATGTAACGAGTCTAATGTCAACAAATCACCCCTGATGGAACCTGGCTACGGGTAGGGACACAACAAACTGATACAAAAAAGTAGCACTAAGGAAAGCCGACTGTGGCATAGCCTTGCATCACCTTGCATTTCCTGCTTCTGGGAAAAAAAGGTTGTACTTGAACAAATCAGACAGACTACAGCCATGGCCATCTAGTGTGCATGCTCTGCATTTGCGTAAGCATAACTGTAAGCCATACCATACCAGCAGGTGGCAGTACACCTTCCGGAAAACCGGAAGAGCTAGAACTGAATATACAAAGATATACAACTGGATATACAAAGCAAGCTGAATATACCAGTTGCACTCATTGCTGATGGATTCATGGATTCATGTTTTTTTAATCATGTCTGCTAGTTTTGCTGTTTTTACTGTTATTTAACAATATTGAAATAATAATAATGAAAGAGTAAGTGACCAATGGATTATTGCAATATACTGTTATTAACCTTAACCATCATATTAATTCAAATTTAGTCCAAATTTATTTATCTAGTGCTTTAATTCAATGTTGCATTGTTTCAAACAGCTTTACATATAAAGAAAAGAAAAATGCAGAAAACAGGAAAATTTTAATATATACAGATTTATGCAAAAGTTTGGGCACCCCTGAAAATGATCATAATTTCAATTTACAATCTGCTGGGTTTTCAAGGTAGCAACTTAATTTGGATATAATTTATATCTTATGAAAACAGCAACATTTCAGTTCTGAAATAACATTTTTTTAATCAACAGATACAATGCAATGTATCATAACAAAAACAGGTGCAAAAATTTGAACACCCCAAAGAAATAATGACATCAATGTTTAGTAGAGCAACCTTTTGCTGAAATAACAGCCTGTAGACGCTTCTTATAGCAAGTGATAAGTCCTTGAATTCTGTCTGCAGGTATTTTGGACCATTCTTCTTTGCAAAATTTCTCCAGTTTAGTCAGTTTTGATGGCTGGTGAGTGTGAACAGCCCTTTTCAAATCAATCCGATGATGTTCAAGTCTGGGGACTGGGATGGCCATTCTAGAACATTATATCTGTGTCTGTGCATGAATTCCTTGGTAGATTTGGAACAATGCTTTGGGTCATTGTCCTGTTAAAACAACCAACCCCGGCGTAACTTTAACTTCTTAACCAATTCTTTGTTCTTGAGAATCTGTTGATACTTGGTGGAATCCATGTGACCCTCAACTTTGACAAGGTTTCCAGTACCTGTGCTTGCCACATAGCCCCACAGCATGATGGACCCTCCACCAAGTTTTACAGTAGGGAGCAGGTTCTTCTCCTGGAACGCTGTGTTCTTTTTCCGCCATGCAAAGCACCTCTGGTTGTAACCAAATAACTCAATCTTGGTTTCATCTGTCTAGAGGACTTAATCCAAAACCATTCTGGCTTGTCCAGATGAGCCTTTACATATCTTAAACAACTCTGCTTGTTAGCAGTACGCAGAAAAGGCTTTTTCCGCATCACCCTTTCATTGAGCTGTTCCTTGTGCAAAGTTCGCTGGACTGTAGAACGATGTACAATGACATTGTCAGCAGCAAGATGTTCTTGGAGCTCTTTGGAGGTGGTTTGTGGTTTGACCATGACCATTCTAACCATTCTTCGAATTTGCCTTTCAGATATCTTTCTTGGTCTGCCACATCTTCCTTTCACAAGGACTGTTCCTGTGGCCTTCTGTTTCCTAACTATATTTTTTAACTGTGGAGACAAAGACTTTAAACCTTTGTGACAATTTTTTTTATTCTTCTAATGTATGTTGATGAATTATCCTAGTTTCTTTTGAGGTTCCCATGTTGCTACCTTTCCATAGAGATGAAGGAAAAGCATAACTACCAATTAGCTACATTAAATATATTTTTTCATGATTGGTTTCACCTGTTTCTTCCTTTCTATTGCAATCAATTAGTATTAAGTATTAAATGACTACATGTATTCAAATCCACACCAATGAGAAGGTGACCAGACTTTTGCACAGCCTATCTTTCACTTTCAATTTTATTTTACACAACACAGTACTGCTACACTGAGAATTTCTGTCTGAAAAACATCACATTTTCCAGCCTTCTCTAAAAAAACAATTATGGCATATTACTACAATCTTTTTTTGTAGAGAAAGAGCACATTATTATAAAGCCATAGAGGGGTACCCAGACTTTTGCATAAAACTGTATATAACACATACAGAATACATACTGCAAAATTATATTGTTCTAAGATGTATAACAGTTACCCTGATTAGTGAAACTAAAATTGTAATTAGTTTATAAATATAAAGATGGCTGAAATTGTGATATTAATAATCCTTAATTGATATTGTGTTAGGACTACACATTAATAATTTAGTGCCAGTGTCTGGTTGACACTTTAGCATAGTATATTGTAGTAGTATAGTATTGCACCTGTTCAACATCTTGGCTAGAACCACAATGCTTATAAACTTCCTATGCCTACACTTGTATTTTGATTCATTTGCCAAACAAAAGAACCCCCCAAACATAATTTGTGCAGCATGTGTATTTACATTTTATTTAAGGTAATCATTATTAGTAAAGTAAATAATACATATAATTATTAATAATACTGTATTTGTGAATTGTTTTGGCCCTGATAATTGTGTAAAAAAATCTAATACTGTGTCTGTAGTGATCCTAAACATATGAAAAGCATTTCATTTTGCATTACATAATTTCAATCAATTCAGTTTTGACAAGCAAGTGAGTAAGTAAAGTACTTTATGAAAAAATCTGCAGCACCATGAACAACAACAAAGGCTAAAATACAAAATTAAAAAATTGAGTAGGATTTGGTATAAAATAATGCAAACGATAAGTAAGAGGAATTGGTTGTGTACATGCTATACATCTTTGTTGCAACAAACATTACAGTTTGTATAATTGCTGGTGGTACTGGTTCTACACTCTATCCCACTAAATACTTATAGAGACAGTTGTCCACCTCTTGCTGGCAGTATGTGGCAGTAAATGTGGTGGCAAAGTGTGTATTATGTGTTCAAAGTTTTTGCAATATGTCATCATTGTGCTTCTCCTGATCCACTAACCTTTTGGATGAAATTGGATGACTCATCAGTGGATGACTGCCTCCTATGCTTCTTCTGAGGCCTCTGAGTGCTTCCCTGGCTGAATGTGCTTTTTAAAGGCTCATTTCTTAACGATGTGGACTCTGCTTCAAAGATGCTGCTTCTGTCCATGTACTACAGGCCTTAGCTCAGACTTAAATAGTAGATATCTTCAGGGGTGCTGGTTTGGGTGTCACTGTTTGTGCCAGATCTGAGAGTTAGAGGCAGCAGTACTCACTAGCACATACAGGTTGATCAATAAACACACACACATTTACAATGATGGGGGATTTATGCTATAGACTGTACAACTATTTAACAAGCATTCATAACAGTAACAGGGCAATTTGCAGGGCATTGAAAAAATAAAAGCCTGAACATTGGCCTATATTTGGTTGGGGTAAGGTCAAAAATGCCAAAAATGTTTTGAGTAGCTACCATTATGACCATTTGTCTAGTCAATGTGATCATAATGCCTTTATTCAGTTGCACTTAATGGATGCACTTTGTGGATGATGTGTTCTGATGCACTTTGTGGATGATAATGTCAGAACAAAACGAAGTTAACCATTGAGTTAACTTCCATATCTTGACAATTTGTATTTACATTTTTGTTTCAATGTAATAAGTAAATGAAACAAAGACAGATGTGATGATTTACCTTTTAGTAAAAAAAAAATGATTACCCTGATAGTTACGTTGGATGTGGTTTCTTTCTTTTGTTGTGGGGTTACAAAAACAGTCGGGCAGGATGTGTTGCACTGCACACTACACTCAAGGCAAAAGCGCTTGTATTTTCTGCCATGACTATCATTTTATTATAAGTTTGTAGGGTTTATGAGAGGAGAGAAAGTTTGATGCGCCCAGTGTAACTGCATTACTTGCTGCATTACTTATTAATTACTTAGTAAATTCCATATGAACCTCGACCAGCTAAACAGTTCAAAGATATACATAAAACTGCTCTTTTTATTCTTTCAAGTAAGTAATAAAAATTGTATAATTTTTTCCAGGTCATTGTATTTAAAAGGAGAAGGGTTTGTTAAAACAATACCTTTTAACATTATATGTTAAAATCTGATGTTAAATACAATGTTGTTTTATAAGAATAGTTCTATAGTCATTGCAGTATTTAGTGCAATTACATCACATCTCCCCACATCACAAATCCCCACTAAGTGTTGAGAGAGCAAATAAGAGAGACAGAGAAAGAGAGGAGTGGATATTGATTTGACGTATGAATTCTGCTAATAGTGAAAAAATGTTTACACAGTTTAATTGGAAAACTAACATCATGGGGATGGTGTGACGTTCGCACTTGTTTTAATTTTTCTAGAAGGATGTGTGAAATATTCATCAACCAGTCAGTTAACAACCATATTACCTGTTTATGTTGTCTTGATGTCTACCTGGCACCCAGATGTTCAGGGATATTTTTTACTTTTATGATGGCATATTTGGTAATACATATGGTAATGTATACAATTAGAGATGAGATCTATAGTCTCATTTTGGCACCAAATCTTGGTTATTTTCTGACCCTCTGTGGGGCTTAAACATCTTAAATCTTAATAAACCATGATTTTTGTCTTTCAGAACTAGGTTTAAGTTTGGGTTATGGATAGGATTAGATACTTATTGTAACACCAGTGTGATTGACCTGTAATAAGTGTACTGTAAATTACATTAGATGAAAAAACCTTGTAAAAGTCTACCTCACATATAGGTTTTCATAGGGCCATAGTACTATTTTATGAGTAGAAAGTTGAACTCATTACAGAACACTTGATCCTGCCCCCAGGAAATACACAGTATACATATCATATTGACTGTATATGTGCTGTAATTGCTGGTCATAGATGTACATAATGACTCATGTGTCATGTATTTACTTATACATATAATAATAAAATGTTATGATTGAGCATGATAACACTGTTCTGTCTGGTCTTAAGTGTCCGGAAGTGACAGAATATAACTGGAGTCCTGGCATATAAGGGAGAAAGGGTTAAAGAAATCAGATAAGACAAACTGGACAATTTGTAGGGCAGGTCAGGAAGAGGAAAATGCAAGAGAAAGATGCCATTAAGATCATAAAAAATACTTTATGCAAGTATATAAACACATAAGCAAATGCTTAGCCAAGTTCCCATTCCTGGTGTACATACATTATGGGCCACTAGGGTTCCTGAGCAGAAATGCAAAAACAGTAACCCTCCTCCTGTCTACCAGTGGTTGGACAAACATTTTGTCATACCTTTAGTTGAACCATTGTTTTTGCATCAGGTTGACAATTTTTTTTACAGTCGTTTCTGCATATTAAGCTAGAATAGAAGTATTTTTAATATAAAAAATAAACCTTAAATCAAAGGTTCTCAAATCTGGCCCTCAAGTTCCACTTTCCTGCAGAGTTTTGGTCCAACCATGATCAAACCTGAACAAAGTAATTACAATCTTCAGGATAACTTGAAAGTTACAGGCAGGTGAGTTTTATTAGAGTTTAAGCTATACTCTGCAGGAAATGGGAACCCGAGGACCAGAGTCGAGAACCTCTACCTTAAAGGCAGGGATTGTTATGCTGGTTGAATGCCTCTTCACATCCTGATAGCAATCACTAAGTAAAGTTAAAATAGATATTTATATATATATTTTCTGTGCAAGGTTGCTATTGCTAGTATGTCTACCCTGTTAACAAACTTCAGTGAACAAAGGCGCAATAAGTTAACTTTTGATGTCAGTGCCATTAAATTGGATGAGTTTATCGGGTAGTTAGCAGTCAATAATGAAACTAACTTTTACAAACTTTAACACACTCAAAAGAGAATTTTTGAAATTGTTGCTACTCCATTATAGTAGTTGCTTTGAATGCAAAACTTATAGCAGTTTACCCAACAGTGCCCCACGTGGCAACACTGAGAATTCACGAATTTAGTTAAATTTGTTCAATGTTTTGACACATTTTGGAATGCATTTACAAATGAAATCAAGCTTGTTTCTGATTTAGTTTTTATGTGTACATGCATTGTGTGTGAGTTTTAACATTGAATAAAAGGTTGTTTGATGCCATTGAGACAGCATGTGAGATAATGAAGTGAAATAAAGCAGAGAGGACTAAATAGGAAAAACTAAAGGATCAATACGAAAGGAGGAATGGAGATTTCCAGGTCAGATGGTAAGACTTCGGGAGCAGGTAACTATGAAAACGTTTTCTAGAATTACTTGATCACAACCCATTTGAAGCCAAATGTACCAACAGACATAATACATGAAAAAAAAACATTAAAGAACCATATAGGCAACTCAAGAACATTATATAAAACTGGTCTTTTATTATAAAAGAGAGACAGTGTTATGAAATAGTGTGAGCAGAACCAAAAACACAAACACGAACACGAAGCGGTAGCTGATCACAAAAGGTATTTAATGAACAAAAAGTAAACACTAACCATATTCATGATGAGAGCAGCAATAAATGCAGCAACAGCATTAGACAAAGATAATCCAAGGCAAGAAAACACGAGTAATCCAAAAACAGCCACGCCTCAAATAACATCCAACAATAACCGCCAAACAACACTTAGACACAGGGAACCTAAATAGTCAACTATTCAAGGGTGAACAGGTGATACAGATTACAACAGGAAGTGCGTGAAGACAGTGAAAACCAGAAACAAACAGAAACTTTAAAATAAGAGTCCTGACATGTAGCACATAATAATAAATAATAATAAATGAGGAAAATGTGTAAAAAACGCACTCCTTTATGGAAATGCAGATCCTTTGTCTTTGAAATAAGAAACTATAAAGCCCCCACTAAAGACCTCCATAAAATGTTGTTTTACAGGTTTTGTGGGGAGTATGAAGTGTGTATGAGAAACCTCATTTGGTGTAATGATTTCTCCCCTGCTGTGTGCATATCAAACACTAGTACAATGTAGTATGAAGAGATGTTTTAATATGTTCAAATATGACTGTCAACTAGAGTTTAATGTGAACTGTATTCTATTTGGTAGTTGATGTTTGCTTGTGTTAAATTTGTTGTCACAATGCTAATACACTATGGATGTTTGCCAGGACATTGTTATGTGGTTGCTAAGGTGTTCTGAATGGTTAACATGCTTCAAGGTTAAAACAAGGTTTTTTTATGTTTTAACATTGTAAGGATGTTTTGGGTGGTTGTAAATATGGCTAGGTGGTTGCTAGGGTGTTCTCGGTTGTTGCTTACAAAAGAGATACATAATATTCTGGTCTGTGAATATTTTTTGGGTCAGTCCTTCAAAAACATTTTTGGGATTTTTTTCACCTATTTAACATAAGCCTGAAAAGTTATAGCATATCTATTTTCAAAAGCCAATACACTTTGATGTTTTATTCATGTTTGTAGCACCAATAGTGCACGCGGGCAACATCATTCTTTATGAGCGGTCATTTTATGATGCTTGCCTAAGCTGTTTTGATAGGTGTATTATTTTATAGATGATATTTTTATAGAGGTCAAACTATCAGAATGATAGAATGGGTGTAAGTTTGACTGGCGGGTCTACAGGACTGTTCACACCAAGAATGATAACTATAAAGATAGCTATAATTTATAACTATATTAGAGGCCACACCAACAGATGATATTGCTATGTTTATTTTGAGCTTGTAAACTGCAGTAAATGTGCAAGCCCTTTAAAGTAGAATGGATTTGATTGGCTGTCAGCTGGAAAAAAATTACTTTGAAAGTTCTCCCAACAATATTGTTTACTGTTTTTTATTGTTATATTTGTGGTGTGGACTGTGCCATTCTCTTACATTTAGAATAATTTTTAAAACTTTATAGTTATCATTTTTGTCAATAGTGTGATCTTTTATTTGTATGAAAGGAGTTTTGTATTGATTAATGGAGAATTTGCTCAAGATCTTAACAGACTGGTTTTGGGTACCCGTACCTTTTCATTCAATTCTAGTATATAGGTTACTTGTGACATAGGCCACCAGTAAGGAAAGGGGCCCCTGTTCAAATCAGTCTGCTCTATTAATTCCGAAACAATTAATGTGGACACTTTTTGCTGATACAGGGAACATATGCTTATAAAGTTATGTAAATGCAACATTGAAGCAGCATCATTATTATTAAAGTAGAACAGGAACAGATGGGGATCTGGGTTTAGATTTGACTTGATAATTTACTAATTATAGTACACTTTTATATGCTTGAGCATAATCTTTAACAAACACTCATAGATGCATAATGGGTCTATTATTTGGTAGATTTTCTTTATACCGAGACTTAATCCTAAACTCTTTTGAAACTAACAGAAATTGATGTTTTATGTTAAATGTTTTCATGAATAAATTAAATGTTATGTCATGAATAAATCTCTGGAAAAACTTTCATCCTTGTCCATGCAGTGACACTGAGTAGTTTATACTTGGTATTACACGTTCGTATACATTCACAGATGGAGTATTCAATTTAACAATTAAACAGTTCAAACTACAGTAACCAGGTCAGCATACAGTGAAAGAGAAAAAGGAGGCAGAGGTGTTTGGAAAAACTGAGAAAGAATGTCATTAAAGGGATCATGTGTTATTTTCAAAGACAATTATTTTGTGTATTGAGTATAACAGAATATGTTAACATGGTAAACAAGTTTTTAAAACTATGTGCATACTGTGATTGGACAAATGTTTTAAGCATGTGGTGGAAATGGTACAGCTCTTACCATATTTGTAAATTTTAGCTTCCAAAGTCATTATCAGTTAATAATATTGTCAATTTTACCAATCGACTCAATTTAACAAAGCGCATCAATCAGAATTAGCTTTGCAAGCCCCAGTGACCACGTAGTAGTCTTAGAACACGTACAACAGAACATGTAGTGCATCTATGTTCGTAGTCTGTTTGCCTCCAGTTATAAGCTGAGTATGAAGGATACTGTATGTGAACATAAATCCATCTGCACTTTTTATCGCAAGAACAACAAACAGTATGCGCTACTCTACACTGCCTTAAACTCTGCATTTGAACAGTCAATAGCAAATGCTACAAAATAAAAACACTTACAGACTCTGATTCTGTAAGTATATCCTAGCAAACTTGCCTGATGGGGACAGCGAGTCGCCAGTGGAGTGATTAAAGTCAGCTGCCCGCTGAAGAGAGTTATTTTAATATTCACACATTGTGAGAAGAAAGTTGTGACGATGATGCTGACACAGTGGGATCCATTCGCAGGTCTTTAATGGTAATCACATATAATAAACAGGCAAGGTTAAAAAAACGGCAAACAGAGCAATGTAGGCAAAGCAAAAACAAAACGTAAAGACAGGCAAAGGTCGAGGCAGGCAGCAAACAATCAACAACAATGTCTGTATTCACAATCAGAGGCAGGCAGCAAAAAGTCAAAAACGATAAACAATCCAGTTGGCAACGAGAAGGCAGTCCAAGAAAACGCTCTGAATTGTAGCTCATGGCAATACGAGACATCGCACCAACTGGTGCGTGAAACAGGGCTTAATAGCGCAGGTGATTGAAGACAGGTGGAAAGCAGGAAGTCATCAGTCATAGGAATGGGAAATGTCGATGGGAAATGTAATTCCAATACGAATTAATATTTGGGTAAAGGGTTTCCTCTAACGACAGGGAGGAGGAGGAGCAACCTCCTCCGTAACAGAGGGCTGAGAGCGGCTCCTGACACGAAAGAGGGAAACACCGCCAAGGTCTTCCTCTGGGTCGAGACACCAAGTTTGTTTTCACTTTCACAAGTTTGTTTTAAACTTTTTTTAAAACTTATTAAACTTTTTAAAAACTATTTTAAACTTACATAACATGTATCAAAGAAAAATAAACTTTTCATTTGACAGAAAGTGTTAAGTTTTCAATGATAAATATATAGATACTGTAATAACTGTTTAAAATAAAAACAGTATTTGAACAGTTTATTGTTGTCAAACTTTGGTGCATAGAACACGTCCATACTATATGTGATGTGGTTATTCTGCTAGGACACCTGTGTGAATCTTAGAGGACTTGACTTTGTAAATCCAGTTAAATCACCTTTGGAGTTTAAGTCTTGCAGCATTTGTTGACATTTAAATTACAGTTAGAATGGCAATTCTTGATGTGACATGACTGCATCATTGTGAAGAATGCAGTATTTTACAAGCAAGCCACTTTATAAAACCTTTTACTTCAATTTCATGCCTTTTCTATATCCTGATAGCATGCAAACATCTCCAAACAACAATTTAGTGCATGCATTTTCATCTGCAAAAATGCCATTACTGCTATGCAGCTAAAATGTTCCCTGAATGACGGTCCATGTTGGAGAGTCATTTAGCATAGAGACGTTTAAGTGACAACCAAGTAAAGTGTGGTTGTAGCAGACATACATTTTCATATGTTTAGATAATAAAACTTACTGAAACCTAATAATGTAAAAATAACAAAAATATTTTGATTACAACATTTTGAATATAATTTTTAAATGATATGCCGATTTATTAATTGAATCACAGTGAGTTATCATAACTTTCAAGCACATATCTTAATGATACATTACCTTTAGTATGTTTGTGACTAGATATATGATGGGTGGGTTTATTTATGTTAATTAAACAGAGGAACCGGTATTGTATGTGTGTCATTAAATTAAAGGTAGAGTAGGCAACTTCGTAGAGGCTAGCATTAGCAACCTACCTTTAAAAGCATAAGATTCACAACACATGAACACATTTTAACAGGTAAGCAGATTGAGATTGATCCTTGTCTCCGTGCACTTAAATGGCTATTCTAATCTGTCTGTCTGTTTTTGTAATCCTTAAAAAATGTTACTCCAGAAATCCAATGTGCCATTTTCCCTTTACAAACTATTTATCTAAACCTTGCATAGACCAGATACTGCATAAAAAAACCTTTTTTTTGCCAGAAGAGTTGGCATCATTTTGCAATGTATAGACAGCCCCGAGCATTTGAACCCTGATAGAATAATACCTCTCTGCCTTATTTTAGATGCTCATTTCCTATTCAGCTTGGCTCCATGTGATGTGCGAACATCAACTCCGTCCATTCTTAAAGGGTCACAACACCCTAAAACACATTTTTTGAGTTGTTTACAGATATATACATGTTGTACATTGCTTAAAACAGTAATATATGTCACTAAAAAT